>CAUDNR010000528.1:528-21357 GCA_958430865.1 Entrophospora sp. SA101
TCGTATCGTTATATATATACTGTATCATATCTTTCAATTTTTGGTTTTTTCGTAAAAAAAATGGGTTACTTGAAAACTTCAAGCACATGAATGTTGTGCCAGAATGTTAAGTTCAACTTTAGTTAATTGTATCTGTGGTGCAAAAAAGGATAAAATAAAGTCATAGTAATTTGTATATATAGGATATTGGATGGACAAATCCTTTTTCAAATAATGTAATTTGATTTAACAAAATCTATTACTTCCCATTCTGAAAATGATAATGATTTTCGGCCTAAATATTATCATTATCATAAAATCTCGTGTGTGGTTAATTTTTTTTTGCCAAGAGGACGAAATCCAATTTTTATATACATATATGAGTCATAATTTCATGGATAAATAAATTAGATATTTCCAATTGAAAATATTTTACAAGTATTTACAGAATAGAGTAAGATGATTTCAAAAAATGTTATTCAGTCCTTGAATATTTATTATCTTGGTGATTTAATAAAAATCATCAAATTTTTCGATTGACGATGGCATCATGACAAATTAAAATTCTAGATCAGGGGAAAAGTTATAATATTGAACAAGCCATATATATAAACCTAAAAAACCAAAATTATATAATTTATCCAAAATACATTCCACAACTATTCAGTACTGTATATCTTTAAAAAATTTTAATGCCATCAAATATTGACTCAATATTTCATTACCACACATTATTTTCGGTAACTATTTCAATCAATTTTATTAAGACATCATTTGTAGTTTTACCCATTCTTTTCGATTTTGTAATAATATATCTTTTCATAAAGATCCTTTTTGATGGCGTAGATTGATATTTTATAATTAGGCACAAAACTGATGATTTTACTACATTTTAAACTAACATTTTACTGTAAATTTCAAAAATTTAAAATGTTACTTATTCAGAATGTGTATTATCATAAATCTCGGGTGTGGTTAATTTTTTTTTGCCAAGAATTAATGCTGTGGGCGAAATCCAACTTTTAGTTTCGAAATATTTTGGATTTTTAGCATTTATTATTATTTTCTAAATATAAATGGCAAAATATTTCCGAAATGGCAGAATAAGTCCGAATATCTGATTTATCAGTGTGTCATAAATGTTAAATGAAATAGCCAATAAAAAAGTTTGTAAACTCTTGTCATGTTGTTAAATTTGTATAAAATTAGTTTGTTTAAGCAGAAACAAGTTTTTGAGTTTCGACTTTCGTTTCTCTCCCAAAATAGTTTCGTTGCCAAGTCTATTTACACAATGAGTCTCAGTATAACTGATATTTAACTAGTATGTACAAATTTGGAAACTATCTCTATAAAAATTGAATTCGATTGGATATTAACGCAGATAGTTTCCAAATTTGTACTAATCAAAAATTCACTATATCGAGCGACTGTATGCAATGGTGATATATATTTATTACACAACTAACAGCCAATAGGGCTTCTTTATCACAGAACTGTGATTTTAGCCAATCATCGAAGGCGAAATTAATGGCATTTCGGAAATTTATCGGATTTCAGTCATTGGGCGGAATTAACTTTGCCTAATTCCGGAATGGGTGATTGGCGAATGTACTAATTTCGCCCACAGCATTACCAAGAATATTTTAGATTTTTCATTTGTAAGTAAATAACAAAGTTTTTTTGGTAGGTTGCTTTTTTTCCTCCAAATCAATGTCATTTTCAAGAAGCAAGTTAACTCTAAACACCCATCCACTCACCTAGAAGGAAGGGTGAGATCACTAGTGGATCATTTAGGACTGCAGACCAGTTTATATCTAATTATTTCCCTATGGTGTAATAGAGTCAGTATATTCTCCAAAAACTGATAAATAAAGAATTCCCACAAATGTAACTTTAATAATAAAGGAAAAGAAAAACATCAGAACTATTCAAAAAATTTATTATTATTATGATTTAGCTTTGAAATTAAAAGATGAAAAGATAAGATATAATTAATACAATGAATAAATTTATAGTGGAGATTAAATTAATCATCCATTGATAATTTGCCCCCATGTGAAGAAATACACACATAATGCACATATGAAAACAACAGCAGAAATACAGAAACTAAACGAATTATTTTTTACCCCCTCTCACGAAATTATGGTAGTATCAATTTCATCAACAACCCCATCTATTCTTTCAACATCTTTTCCTTTACTATTGTAACTAGAATCTAATGTTCATTAATTGATTAAATGGGAATAAAAATACTGTTAGTAATAATTAATGGATAGTAATTTCCAATTAATTAATAATGAACCTTTTTTACCTTTATTAAAATCAGCATTTATAAGAAAAGAATTAAAATCAAGACTATTCAATGAACTATCATTACTTGTATAACTTTTTAAGCTTATTGATTTAGCAATTTCATCATTTAATATTCTGCTTTTATGATATGCACCTGGATGTGGTTTGTGTGAATTACTACTATTATCACTACCACAACTAATATTACTACTATTATTATTAATATCCAAACTTTCATTTTTATAAATTTCTTTTAATTCATTATCAGCAAAAATCAAAAGCTCTCTAGCAGTTGGTCTTTTTGATGGATCCACATCCCAACATTTCTGCATCATTTGCACATAATCATCAGGCATTCCTGGTAATATTGGTGGTCGTAAACCTTCACATATATCAAAAATTAAATGATGATTATGACCTCTATTATCAAATGGTGGATGGCCTGCAAATATTTCCCACATTAACATCCCAATGATATAAATATCTGATTCCTTTGTGTTTTTTGTATTAATTTTACCTTTAAGTAGTTCTGGTGCAATATATGGTACAATTCCATAGATTTTATTTGATGATGTTTCATCAGCTGGTCCAAATCTGTAATATTATAATTATATTTTTTAATGTTAATTTTGAACGATTTTTTTGTAAATAATCTCTTAAATTTCCTTCTTCATGATCATTAAGAACCATCACATAGTCTCCATTATCTGGGAATTTAGTTATACCATAACAAGGAACAATCATTTGTGATTTAATTTTACAATAATTCAATGCCTGGAAATAAACATAAAATCAATTAATGCTATATAATATATTATTATTTATTTTGCTACAAATAAAATAAAATTAATTACCTCATTAAAAAATTCTTTTCTTGGGTTACTTGAATCATTTAAACATTTTAATACTACATTTTGAGCTCCTAAATAACCAAATTCCATTTTATTTTCATCATAATCAATAATGGTTCCTCTTGTCCATTCTGCAGTATAAATCAAACTAAATCCACCTTCAGTTAATTTTATTATTTTTTTAAATTGCTCAAAAGGTATCCATTCTAAAATATGAGTTGGCAAGGATGAGAGAATCTGACATTGTTGAATAAAACCATCAACTATGTCATTATCAGATGTCCAAGTGACAAAAAGATTTTGTAAGTGTAGACCAATACACTTTTCACAAAACCTATCAGAATATTTTGTAAATTTGCACTTGTTACATTCTTTTGGTTTGCCCAATTTATTTCTCAAATTATTTAATTCAAACTCATAAACAAAGTATTCTTTGCAATATTTTTTTTCATTTTCAGAAAGCCCCTTGTTTTTTTCGACTAATGAAAAAAAATAATCTTTTTGTTGTTCTCCATTATGAGTGTTTGCTAAAGCGATATCATTCATTCCTCTATGAATTTTGAATACAAATCCGCTTCTTTCTGGCGATAACAATTTATAGAATGACATTTTAAACTTACTTGATATCTTTAAACAATGTTTTATTTTATTTAGAAAATATTTCCAACGAGGGGAAAGAACTTAACAATTAAATATTATTTCGATTTAGTGTTTGTACCCGTGAATATGTCCTGGGTACTCCCACATCAAAATCAGATGACATTTATGTTTTGTAAACATTACAACGGTTTTCTGCGGTGAATTAATTATGTCAATGCTAAAAACAAACCTCCGCATGCATACAATTAAAAAACACTATATGCGTAATTCTGCATTGTTAGAAAGAAACTTTCTTGTAAAAATTTCGGAAATCTTCGGGAATAAGCAAATTAATTGCAATGATCATAAGAACTTAAAATAAAATAATCATTTAATTTGAAGGATGAATTGTTTCAAATTGTAATTTATTTGATTTCCAGTAGAGTCATCGTCAGAAAAAACAGACTACATTCTTTACCAGCTTCATTCAAGACTGAACAAATTTTTACCAGTTATATCACTTTTGAAGTAAATTTATAATAATAAAATGGTCTTAAAATATGAATCTCGATTTTTCATAATTCCCAAAAAACAATAAAAATCGTATCGTTATATATATATTATATCTTTGAAATTTTTGGTTTTTTCGTAAAAGAATAGGTTTACTTGAAAGGCTTCAAGCACATGAATACTGTGTAAGAGTATTAAGTCCGAATTTAGTTATTTGTATCCGTGGCTCAAAAATCCAACTAGACCGCCCATATGTTGAAAGGTTTTTTGAAAGACATTTAAATAATTCTGGATGCAAAAGAAATACTCAATGATCTGTTTTAGCATTTTTTTTCATTCAAAAAAAAATAAAGAACTCGAAATTAGGTAGCATCCTTGTTTAGAATGGACAAAATGAAGAAATCAAAAAATATATTTACATACACCAGTTTCTTTTGATGGCAGAAAAAGAGTAGAGGTAATTTGCCAAAGAAAGTCTTCTAGGTGAATATCAAAGGAAGAATCGAGTATCCTTTATCAAGTATATATAAGAAGATAACTTTATTTTTAGTAGATTAAATTAAAGATTTTATCTTTTTGATTAGAATTTCTAGATAATTTTTTGCAGAAAAAAGCATGAAGCCTTTATGAGAAAAAATATGGTGAGATCACAGATCGGAATTTATGGAATTAACACTGGATTAGACTCAATTTCTTCAAATCCAGTTAATTTTCTTTAATTAACAATTCAAATCCGAATGAAAGACCTATTCTTAGATGAGAACAAATATGGTATCTTAAACGAAACTCAGTAGTAGAAAAAATTAATAAGATTCAAAAGATGGATCATAGGTCAAAGAAAACTAAAAAAAAAAATTGATTGTGGTTTCTAAAGATAATCCAATTCTTCAGAATAGTTATGTATTAGTAGTATTTAAAAATGTTGTACGTGAAAATGAAATTATGTGAATTCGCAATTCACATACGTGAAATTCAAATTAGCCAATCAGAATTTCACCCCACTCTATAATATTTCAATTTCACATACAATATTAATGTTAAAAAAATCGTTCAATTTTTGGACTTATTGGAATCGAAATGTTGGAACCGTGATCTAAACCTATTTCTGCCATGTATGATTTTAATCATTGTTCAAAAATGTAAACGTCACACGAATTTTAATTTTTTAATTATTTAAGATTGATAAATCGATAATGTAAAAAAATATTACACTTAAAATTAAATTTTAAAAAATTCAAAGAAAATAAAAAATGACTTATCCTGAAAATGTTGGAATAGTAGCTATCGAGATATATTTTCCAAAGAGAGTAAGTTAATTCTAGAAAAAAACCAAATTTTTTAGAGTAACAATATTGAGTATTTTTTTATGTTTTTTTTTGATTTCAAGTGTATTGAACAAGCAGAACTAGAGAAATTTGATAAAGTATCGACTGGTAAATATACAATTGGCTTAGGCCAAACTAAAATGGGATTTTGTGATGACAGAGAAGGTAATTATTAATTATTGGCTAAATAGAAAAAAAAGACGCATTGTCTTAAATTACAATTAATATATATATATATATATATTATATTTTTTAGATATTAATTCGATTGCATTAACTGGTAAATGAACCAAATAATAATTGATTTTAATTGAGTGAGGATCACCTTGAATGATTTCTCATTTTCCTCTTTATCGTTATTGCTTTCTAGCTGTCCAAAATTTAATTGAAAAATACAAGATTTCTTATAAAGATATTGGTCGCGTTGAAGTTGGTACAGAGACAATCAGTAAGTATTAAATATATCATATTATTATTGTTGTTAGTGGTAGTGTAGTAATTGTTGTTGTTGTATATGCTACTATAAAGATGATTTGTATTACACATTTTACAATTTACTTATATAAACATTTATATTTTTACATATATATATTTTACGTGTGTTAAGTTGATAAATCAAAATCTGTAAAAAGCGTGCTGATGCAGCTTTTTGTTGATTCGGGTAATACTGATGTTGAAGGTATCGATACTAAAAATGCTTGTTATGGAGGTAAAAAAGATTTAAAATTTTAAAAATCTACATAAATACATATAATTTATTGGGAAGGAAAAAAAAAAAAATATATAAATATTCCTTCATATTATAAATCTCAATTATAGGTACATCGGCACTTTTCAATTCATTGGATTGGGTAGAGTCATCATCTTGGGATGGACGATATGCTCTTGTAGTCGCTGGTGATATTGCTGTTTACGCATCTGGTCCTGCACGTCCTACTGGTGGTGCAGGATGTGTTGCTATGCTTATCGGTAAAGATGCTCCAATTGTTTTTGACAGAGGTAAACTCAATGCTATGGTTTTTTGGGGTGGGCGATTTTGTAATGATTACGTTTATAATTTTGTTTTGTACAAATGTAAAATGTAGGGTTACGTTCAACTCATATGGAACATGTTTGGGATTTTTGTAATTAATTATTATTATTTATTATATAATTTATTATTTATGTAATCATTTATTCATTATTTATTAATATTTATTTATTTTTTTTTTTAGATAAACCAGATTTGACATCGGAATTTCCAGTAGTAGATGGTCATTTAAGTAATTCATGTTATCTTAAGGCTCTTGATATTTGTTATAACAGATATATTGACAAATTGGTTCAAAAGGTGATTATTGATTCATGATTTAAGATTTACGATTTATTAAAAAATTTTATATAATAGTATTAATTCGACTAATCCACACATTTGCATTTACATTTAATAATTATATTATTTTATAGGAGAAAGTTGAAGATCCTACAATAAAATTTTTTGATTACGCTCTTTTCCATTCACCATATTGTAAATTGGTACAAAAAAGTTATGCAAGATTATTTTATAATGATTTTAAAAGAAACCCAACGCTCGAAGGTTTTGAATCTGTTCTTCAATTCCAAAATATCGATTATGAAGAATCATTAAGATCAAAAGAACTTGAAAAGGCTCTTGTTGGAATTAGTAATTCATTTTATCAAAGTAGGGTACTACCGACTCTTTTGCTTGCTACTCAAATTGGAAACATGTATTGTGCATCTTTGTATGGAACTCTTGTATCTTTATTATCAAGTGAAGATGTAAAAGATTTGGTAAACGATTAATATCTATATTGATGTTTTTCAATATTTGAAGTTATTAAATTAAATTTTTTTTTAAAATTAAAAAACAATAATTTAGATTGGTAAGCGTGTTGCAATGTTTTCATATGGATCTGGTCTATCATCATCATTTTTCTCATTTCAAATTAGGAAGTCTGTCAAGGATATTAGTGAAAAATTGAATATAAAAAATAGATTAGACTCGAGATTGATAGTTCAACCTGAGAAATTCGCTAAAGTGATGAATTCAAGAGAAGAAACACACGGTGAAAAGGATTTTGAACCTAATGGAGACAATAGTTCGATAGACGAAACTATGTTTGAAGGAACTTATTATTTAGAAAAAATTGATTCGAAATGGAGAAGGTTTTATAAACGTAGATAATAAATTAATCAATTAATTAACGTATTTAAATTTGAAGAATGGATTAATGTCTTTCATTTATTGAATTACTTATTAAATTACTAATTGTGAATACTATGTATTTATTTAAAAGTAATTTATTTAATATATTGTCCCTTGTTTGTTTTTAATAAATTATTTAGAAATAATAATATGTTTTTATATTTATTTTTTAAAGGAGAGAAAAAAGTACTGAATGAATGAATGAATGAATGAATGAATGAACAAAAATGACTAATTAGTTTTTAGAAAAATAATTCGAAGAAAAAATTCCTAATTAAATAATATTTAATAATAATGAGTATAATTTTTTTTCTAATAAAAAATAAATAATTTGTTAAACTTAATTGAAATAAAAACATATTAGTATGAGAACTCCAAGCATAAAAAGAATTCTTGATAAGAATGCTTGTTGTTCCGAAGGAGGACCATTAGCAGGCGGAAATGTCTAATTATAATTAATTAATAGAAATTTTTTATATTTATATACAATATAAAAAAATCAAGAGATATTAGAAAAACTTACTATTTGTGGGCTAAAAACTGTAGGAAAAATTGTACTGACAGAAATAGAGAAGTGTGGCATTAGAGTTGTTGAATGAATGTTTAATCCAGGGAAAAACTGTGTACTAGGTAGATTTGGATCTCTTTGTGGCCGAGGTCTTTGGCCAGCTGGTCGATTAGGAATATCTGAGTTCTTTCTATATATGTGCGTGCGTGTGTGTGTATGCGTGTAAATAATATTTCATAGTATATAAATATAAATATATTAATTAACTCGTTAAATAATTAGTTATCAAGTACCTAGGATCCTTTGCTTCTTTTCCACGTCCATATACAGGTATCACTTTGTCTTGTCCACACCCTGCCTTACAAACTGGGCATAAAGGATTTAATGACTGTGCTTCCAACCACTTTTAAAAATAATAATAATAATATGAAAAATTATTTAACTATATTTTATATATTACGACAATAATAACTTTAACATAGACATATAATTCTTGCTTACTTGATGTAGACAAGGCCAACTTTTTTTAATTTTAAATTAAATAAGTAAATAATTTATAATTTATAATTTATAATGTATAAATGTATAAATGTATAAATATAACCTAAATCAACAAACCAAAATAAATGTCCACAAACTGTAAGAACAGGAGATCCAGCTGTGTCAAAGCTTTATAAAAATGTATCATTATTAATATCTATTGAAACTTATTATTATTATCAAAAACATATATAATTTCTATTTATATAGTTACCAAATATTACATTCATATTCTGAAGAGCTATTTGAATTGTTATTATCAGTGGTCTTACTTTGAGAATTTCTCCTAACTCCCCGGCTGCTGCCTTCGCCTGCAGATGATGAGACAGAGGCTCCGGAAGTTGGTAATTCATTTGTTGTTAGATTATTTATTAAAGGTGATGTTGCTGTTGTTTTTGTTGAACCGTTATTAATAGTATTAGTGGTATCAATAGTACTAGTATTAGTAGTAATAATAGTAGCTTTAGTACTATTAATATTATTATCGCTGACGTTAGTAATATTATTATTATTATTATTATTATTATTATTATTACTACTGCCACTATTGTTATTATTTAATGAGGTGACATGACGTTGTCTTAAGGTATTGTTGTTATTATTGTCGTTTTTTGTACATCGATTATTATTAATTATTATAAAATGTCCATTATCATTGGTATTATTATTATTATCATTGTTGTCGTTGTCGTTGCTGTTGTTGTCATTACTGGAAATTTCGAATTTTTTTATACTTTTATTACGATCAGTGGAATCTTTATTAGCAAAAACAAGCGCAGCCGCTACACTCTCTTCCTCTCCAATCAACAGCTCCGAGGAATTAGTCAAATTTTTTTGCTCAGACTCATCCATCATTCCAATAATTCCAATTCCATTACCATTCTTTTTCTCTTGATCAAAAAAATCACTAGTGTTCAAATTTTCCAAAGGAGTATCGTTGTCATTAACAAGAATTGGTTCAGTTTCTAAACTATTGTCATTACTAATATTGTTGTTATTATTAATATTATCGTTAGAATTAACAATATTCATTAAAAAAAAATGTTTAGATATATATATATATATAAATAAAAAAATAAATAAATTTTTTGAAGAAAAAAATTTTTAATCATATGATATAATAATTGTTATGACGAGTTTGTGTATCTCAAATGAATTTTCCGATGCAAAAAAATAGTAATAGAATCCAAATCCAATTTTGGATTTTAAACGCGACAACAATGATAAATTTCCACCAATGAAATCAATAGTTAATCAGTTAAAATTTAAATCATATAAAAAAAAATCTATTTAAATTTTTTTTAAGAATTCATTTAATAGTAATAATAGTAATAATAATAATAAATACGGCTTATTCACAGGGAAGACAAACAATACATAAACTTAGTGGCATGTTGCCTAAAAGTGGTGGTAATAGCAAGGGACCATTTACAGGAACAGGTTTTTAGGAGCACTTGGTTTGGGAATAAATGCCAGTTTATTTAATGGTGAGTCTTTTATTCATTTCTATTTATCATATATATATTAACTATTTGTAATAATAATGGTATTCAGTTGATGATGGTCATAGAGCAATCAAATATACAAGGTTGTCTGGTGTAAAAAGAGAAGTTTATAATGAAGGTGCACATTTCATGTTACCATGGTTTGAATCACCAATCGTTTATGATGTTGGAGCTAAACCAAGAAGTGTTGCTTCTTTAACTGGGACAAGGGTAAATTTACTATCATTTTTTTTTTTTTTGAGAAAATTAACCACAAGTCCATTTTTAATTAACAAATAAAAATTAATTTTGAAAAGATCTCCAAATGGTAAATATTACATGCCATGTATTATCAATGCCAAAGATACAGGAATTGTCAACAATTTATAGAACCCTTGGAACTTACTACGATGAAAGTGTTCTACTTTCTATTGTAAATGAAGTTCTCAAGTCTGTGGTTGCTCAATTCAATGTTTCACAATTAATCACAACGTGAAAAGATTAGTATTATACATATATTTAACAATGTGAACAATATGAAATAAATGATTTAATTGATTGATTAATATTTAGGTATCAAGGCTAATAAGGGAAAATTTGATACGTCGAGCAGAGAAATTTAGTGTTATTTTGGATGATGTGTCAATCACTCATGTTGCATTCTCACCAGAATTTACTCAATAGTTGAAGCGAAACAAATTGCTCAACAAGAAGCACAACGTACATTCTTCGTGGTGGAGCGTGCAAAACAAGAAAATCAATCAATTATCATTAAAGCAGAAGATGAGACCAAGTCTGCTGAATTAATTGGTGAGGCTATTAAGAATAAACCTGGATTTACTGAATTAGAAAAATTGAAATTGCAAGAGAAATTGCTTCTATTCAAAATCGCGTATTATTGGATTCGGATACATTATTGTTATATGTTTCTGATACTTCAATGTAAGCTCTTTCTTTCTATTTCTCTTTTCCTTTAATTTATTCAACATGAAATTAGCTAATAATGATTTCTAATAATTACTTGTGTATAATTGATTTCAGAAATGCTCCAAAAAAGAATAATCACTAATTAATTTCGCTTTTTATTGATATGTACTATTAATAAAAGTAATATTAAATAATTTAACACTGATTTTTTTTTAAACACTAGTATAAGAATGAATCATGGTTTTTTATGCAGTCTAAACATCTCTAAATATTTTAAGCATATCGCTACTTACTTAGACATAAGGAAAATAAAGAAGAATTATTAAGCTATTACTATTACTATATATTACTATTATAATTTGAGCCACGGGAAATCTGTTTCATTTGCTTCCATTCGCGTCTTCAACTTCTATTTTGAAAATGTCATAAAGTTGAAAAAAAACATCATAAATGATCTGTAAATATAAGCAACACTTTGTAATACAATATTACTTTACAAAAACTATGCCCACGTTTTGGAATAAGGTTTGTTAAATACATAGCCACCGCCCATGTAATAATTAAAAATATGAGCTCCCCAGTCGAAGATAGTCCTTGAATTGGGTGTTATTTATATTAAAAAAAACATGTTGCTAAGGCAGATCTTTCTAGAGAATACCATTTTATTAATAAAATTTTCTGCTTAAAAATAGGGCTCCGGAACAATGTGATTAGAATTACAATTACTCAAAAACCAACAAATTGTACATTCTGGGTTTTTTAAAAAATTCTTTACTGCCGATTATTATATTTGATTTTTCGTTTACTAACCTCTTTATGCATCTATTTCTTTAGTCGAAATCTTTTGCTAATTTTCTTTCGGTGCAAAGTAAAATTTTCTATAGTAATAGGCGTTCTTTCTCCGGAATTTGCCAAGTTTTGTTTTTCATCATTTTTCTTGTTCAAACTTAGTTATTTTGACCCTCTTTGCAAGAGTTGACCTTTTGTTTGGTTTAGATCTCTTAAATTTTGTTTTATATTTTTGTGGTCGCGTCTTTTCTCTTAATAAAAGAGGGCCGATTCCCTTTTGATCGTTAATGATCAAACCTTTAATTTAATAACTCATAAACGTTTTAAATCCTTCCTTTCTTTTGTTTCCAAATTATCCTTCTTCTCTTCCTCTATTCATTACCAATTTCTTGATTTCTTCCTGTTTCTCGAAAAAAGCTGCATAGTTCGTAGTAAGTGATTTGGTATGTTTCTATGATGCTTCTATAATCCTAAGAAAATTTCCGGTTTTTAATTATAAAAGTCATTTCTTCATGTTATCAATTTACTTGTAATTAAATAATGAGGTCAAATAATTTATCGGAAGATGATATGAATATCGTTATGATCACGTGATTTGAAGGGGTTTAAAAAACATGATAATAATTCTCTATATAACGGAACCAATTAGCTTATAAATTGGCTTAAATTTTCAGTCCGTTATATATAGTAATAGAGCAAGTCGCAGATCCGTTATAGGGTGGGAATGAACTCAAAAATCAATGATAACAAAACCATCGTAGGGTATTTTTTAATATGATCACGAAGATACCGGCCGGTTGTCAATAATATTCTTGTAATTTCCGTCACCGGCGGTGAAAACACTTCGCTTCATAATTAATTGTCTTTCCTAAAAATAGGTCGCTGATATCTTATTGTTGTACATAAGGTGAAAGTATCGGTTCGCGTCGTTGGCAGTTCGCATGTCATTGACATCAATATTAATCTCTTAAAGCCTGAATTCAATAATAAAATAACTGATCTTTTTATTACCCAAAGTTTTGACTTGAACATGTTCTCAAACGTAGTTGATGTTAATGGTTGACGTCCAGTTCTAACTTTATTTGTGAGGGGAACCATCACGTTACACGAACATCAAAATGTCAAAATTGGCCTTTTTTTTACATCTTGCTGTATTAGTATAAGAATGCTCTTACGATCTACTTTTAGGGAATTATTTAGAAGAACCTACACTGTAGCAGCTAACAAAGTTTCACAGGAGAAATTGGTTGACCCGAATCAACTACCAAGTAGTGCATATTATTTCCGTCCAATACACAAGGAATCTTGCATATCATGTATATATTGTTATTGCTGAAAAATCTATTTTATAAATATTTTTTTAGAAACTGAAATCTTATTAAAAAGATTTTGGAAAAATACATCAATAACAAAAAATCAAGGTATTATTAACATGTTGTTACAAAATTATTCAATCAATCAATCAATCAATTAATTTGTTTACTTACTAGACGGTAATTATTTAATAATACTTGATAAACGTCAATTGAAAACACCTGGAGGATCACACTTGATCATACCAAAAACGAAAAAGTATTTGGCATTATTGATTGCTGGTGAATGGGAATCACAAAAGGCCGTGCTAAAACATCATTCATTGCCTTTGGTAATTATCAATTCATGAATTTATATTATATGCATTGTTCTATAATTTTGATCCTATACCTTGTACTATAAAAAATTTTATTAATATTAAATTAGACATCTCTAGTTGCTAGAGCAATAGATGTATTTGATAAAGATGTTAAAGAAAGAGAGAAAGTAATTACCAGTTTAATTAAATATCTTGATACTGATACTATTTGGTAAAGTATTGATACTTTAGATTATTAGTGATTGGAAAAAATTGTATTATTATTGAATTCACTTTGAATTTAGAAAATATTTTTTTTATTTTTAAAAAAAAAGTTATCAAGAACCATTTCCTGAATCTTTGGTAAATCTTCAAAAAGAACATTGGGATCCATTAATAAATTGGATACAATCAACTTATAATATTGAAATAAAATCAACACATAGTATTATTGGGATAAAACAGCCAATTCAATCCAAAGAAAAACTTCATTCTATTATTAATAAATTTGATGGATTAAAATTAGCAGGTTTTTCTTATTACATTGTATTATTATATATATTCACATCATATCACATTACATCAAATATTGATTTACAAAAAAATTTAATTAATTAAAAGCTTTTGAACGTGCTACAATAATATCAAAATCATTTATTATTGGCCTTGGTTTGGTAGAACGAAAACTATCAGTTGAAGAGGCTGCAAAAGCTGCAAGAATTGAAACAATCTCACAAACAATGCGTTGGGGTCAATTAGAAAATGGTTAGTAGTGACAATGATAACAAAGTTGGTTATTATTCTATAGTGAAAAAAATGTATCTTAAAAATAATATTTTTTGACAAAATTCTTAACCTATATATATGAATAGCACATGATATTGATAATGAAGATATAAAACGTCAACTTGGATCTGCTGTTTGTACATTAATCAATAGTACATGAAAATTATTTTCTGTCATTAAAAAGAATAAATATTATTATTTATTATAATGATTATGATGTTGTTGATGTTATAGGTGCTGATGTTGATGATGATGTTATAGGTGTTGATGTTGTAGGTGTTGATGTAGATTCTTGTGTTTGTAAATCTTCACTTTTTTTTACCCATTCTATTGGAAATTTGAATGATTTTTTATTTTTTTTAATATGCCTTAAATCAAGTGGAATATCCTCAAATTTATCTGCATTTGGATTCTATATTTAATGATGATGATTAATTTTTTTGAATTACGCTCACATAATATACATAAATAGATATCCCGTACTAGTTACCTTTACTTCTTCTAAAATTTTATTTAAAAGATCTCCTAAATAATTTTTATTTTGTGCATAATTTGGAAATTTATCATATGAAAACTTTATTGTGTTTTCACCATCATATCTTGGTCCACAAATTAATAAAAATTTGTGTTTTTCGGCTGATGAAAGTTCAAGTTTATTAACGTCTACTGTCATAACGGCTTTATTTTGTAAATGGTTATCTTCTCCAATATAATATTGTCTTTTAAAACAAAGAATCTCTTTTGATGTTGGTGGTTTAAAGGCTTCAGCAAATTCTTTGTATAGAAAAATATTATAAATTTTAAATTTAAATTATATGATTTTCGACAATGTATTATTTCTCTCACCTGTAAGTTTTGGTATTTCATGTTTTGCTTTACGCAAATATTTCCTCACTTCACTTTGTGCCAACAAAAGTTCAAATCCATCTTTTGTTATACTATCAAATTCGTATAATTTTAAATCTTTGATATCATTTTCGAAACCACTACGACCACCACGTCTTGAACCAGACCCAGGTCTACGTATAACGAATATTTTAATAGTTGATGAAAAGGAACGATATGGAAAAAGATTTAAGAGTTGTAACTTGTGAAAGTTTTGTTGAAAATGAATTAACATTATTGTGTAAAAATAATTTTTTTATGGACACGCATAATGATAATCTCAATTTTTGAGCTGTTGTCAGAATACATATATTAATATATACATTATTAAAATTTTAAATTAGAATATTATTTATTATTAACATCAACAACAGCAAAAAGTCAATATCAATAATAAAAGATTAATAATAGTAATGGTGGTGGTAATGTAATAATAATAATAATAACAATAATAATAACAATAATAATAATGATGATGATGATGATGATGATGATAATGCTTTGCCATATAATATTCTTCTCATAGAAAAGTTTGAAAATCAGGTGTTTTCTTCTTCTATTACCACTACTACTACTTCTACACCTATTTTTCCATCCTTTGTTAGGTGATTTTCATTATTTTAATTTGTGAATCACTCGCTTGTTTGTTCTCAACTATTTATAGTGAACCAAAGATTTGGACAATAAATAATTCTGATATTGGATCTGAACTTGGTAAAGGGCAATATGAAGGGCGAGAGAGAAAACAAGTGGATATATTATTGCATTAAAAACAATGTACATACCAAAGATAATTGAACTTAATGATTAAGAAAGAGATTGAAATACTAAGTAATCTAAGGTAGGTGTATGCATTGTGCACTGATATATGATATTGTTGTTATAAACATCTAAATATTCTTCATTTATATGGATATTTCTATGGAGAAAATCATGTATTCAGTTTCTGCATTTCAGTTAACTTCTCCATTTTAACCTCCTTTCAAATTTTCATCATCATCTGTATTTCAATCAATAATACCTTCATCTGCTGAGAGATTTACTACAAATATTGGCACATAATCATCACCATCACCTCTGCCTCTACACTCAAGTTCTGCTATTGCATTATACAGCACTGTTCTTAATAGGTATAGATTACAAGAATACTGATTAACAATAATATCTTATTATTAATATAATACCAGCCACACCTTTAACACAATCAACAATTAGATCAAATTCACACCTACCATGAGCAATAATCCAAAGTTTACTCCATGTTAGACCCAGACCCAGATGAAGAATTGAATTTTAACATGTTCTTTTTTTGATATTATTATTATTATTATTATTCAATTCTCTCTTTTTTCAAAAAACAGAAATTTATTTGGCTTTCTCTTGAAAATTATCTATCAAGTGATGGATGACATTATAGAATGTATTAAATTTATGATTGAAAAAAATTAATTATTAAATATGTATATAATGACAAAAAAGTTTATAAAAATGAACAAATCATTAATCTAATTATCTGTTATATATGTTGTTATCATTATCTTGTAAATATATTTAATATATAGATTTAAATGTTATTGTTAATATATTACATTTAACAAATTCTTTTGTTTAAAAAAACCCCAAAAAACAAAAACTTTACCTTTTTAAAATTCACATTTTCTCTAATGCTTTAAAGTTGTTTTTTGTTTTTTTCTAGTCTCTTAATAAACATACTTGTATCCAAAAAATCCTTCAACACGATTTGTTAAGCAAGTTTCTTCACCATGTTCAATTTTATTACCAATCTTGGTAATGCATTTGTCCCAACATATATCAGTAAAAGTGTGAATGGATTGTTGAAGACGTCTTCTTTCATTTTCACCTTTTAAAAATTTTATGAGTTCTTTTTGTGAAGCTTTGTCAAATTCCCAGATTTAAAGATGATGAATTTGATAAAAATCGGAAGACATTTTGTGTGAAAATTTTATTTTGATTGATCTTCAACTAAAAAATAAAATCATCCAATATGAATACTTACTCAAATCTTGACTTTTCAATAGATGATTACAGTTTAGAAGATGTAATAAGCAAGTCATCAAAAGACCTTGATAATTATATTAAAAAATTTCATAATCAAGTAAAAGAAGTTTATCAATGGGATCAAAAGATTAATGAAAATAGTCAAAAGGTATTATTAATAACCACTACTAAAATAACAACAACCATAATAATAAAAATAATCTATGTGTGAATTATTTAATTATTCATGTTTTAACAGATTTTTTATGAAATTATAGATAGTAAAACTTACTGAAAAAACAGATAGAGTTAAACATTTTCAGAATAATATTGCTGAAAATTTGACTGCAATGGAAAACAGACAAAAAGAACTTGAAAATATTCTGAATGAATTTGATACAAATTCTGAAGATAAAGAAAATGAATTTAGCTCATTGGATGATGAAAGAGAAAAGTAGTAAGTAAACGTATCTTTATATTTCTTTCTCTTTTAACAATTCTGATTATTGTATTATTTATTTATTTGTTTTATTTTTAAAAAATAGTTATGAACTTTCAAGGATTCTTAATCAGGAATTAAATGAGATGAATGAAACAGTATCTATGATAATCAAAGATGTTAACAGAAACTTGTCATCTTCATTTTCTAACAAGATATTTAATTAAACTGGTAATTACTTTCTCTCTTTCTTTAACATCTTTATCAAATACATCTATTGCTCTAGCAACTAGAGATGTCTAATTTAATATTAATAAAATTTTTTATAGTACAAGGTATAGGATCAAAATAACAACAACCATAATAATAAAAATAATCTATGTGTGAATTATTTAATTATTCATGTTTTAACAGATTTTTTATGAAATTATAGATAGTAAAACTTACTGAAAAAACAGATAGAGTTAAACATTTTCAGAATAATATTGCTGAAAATTTGACTGCAATGGAAAACAGACAAAAAGAACTTGAAAATATTCTGAATGAATTTGATACAAATTCTGAAGATAAAGAAAATGAATTTAGCTCATTGGATGATGAAAGAGAAAAGTAGTAAGTAAACGTATCTTTATATTTCTTTCTCTTTTAACAATTCTGATTATTGTATTATTTATTTATTTGTTTTATTTTTAAAAAATAGTTATGAACTTTCAAGGATTCTTAATCAGGAATTAAATGAGATGAATGAAACAGTATCTATGATAATCAAAGATGTTAACAGAAACTTGTCATCTTCATTTTCTAACATGTCTTTAGAACACCAAGATGGGTCCGATGATGAATCTGATGAACCAGTGAAGTTTAATAATTTATTTATTTTTTTTTTTAAAATTTCATCTAACGAAATGTGTGTACATACACACACGCATGTTTGTTTATTTAGATGAATCAAGTTGTCAAAATACTCAATTCACATTTAAGTACAGTGCAATGGATAGATTCAACAGCAAATCAATTATCTGCAATTGTTCAAGGAACACAAAGCACAAAAAACAAATAAAAAATTCCACAAGAAAAGGATGATAAATTTATGTAATTATTAATTAATATATATAGTATATATATATGGATGCATTAGTATCGTTATATTACAATGGATTTTTGATAAATTTAAAATGTCAATTTGACATGAATCTATATAATCTTTAAAAAACTAATACTTTCTAAAAGAATGACAAATCAATAAATATTGTTTAATAATAAACCCATCCCAATGAAGCACTGTTTTAAAAAATATGATATGTTGTTATAATTAATTGGTAAATTAAATCAAGCACTTTTTGATTTAGTCTCAATTTTTGTTGCAGAGTAAGTTACGGTATTGTGATATGATATTTCTTTAGATTTAAGATGTTTCTTAACTTCTACTTTATCATTAGAACCGAATCTCTTAAGTAATGCATCGATCATCTTCTTGAACCAAATTATATTCAAAAGATTCAATATAATATTAGATACTCCATAAATTAAACATAATGACGTTGGAATTTTAGAAATTACTGGTAGAACTGATTCTATATTACAAAGTAAAGATAATAAATAAAATGCTTAAATATAATAAATTCAAATCAATGATACTAAATCTCAATTTCAAATTATAAACTTAAATAACTTACGTAGTGCGTGATATGACATGTAAATTCCAAATATTATTCTGAAAAAGAAAAACGATAAAAGTAGACAAACACCATTGACTAATTGAATAAAACTACCAGTCTTTCCAAGCTTATCCTGTTACACGTATATCGATTGATCCAAAAAAAAATTTTTTTTATTCATCACGATTTAAAAGGCAAAAACCGAATAATTCTTTGAAAAATGAATGTATATACGCATACCATGAACCAATGTATATTCAGAAAAGGTGTGGATATTTCAAACATCAAGAAGACTGATCCATAATAATTTAAAAATGGGCGCTTTTTTCCAAAAAAAAAAAAAAAATAAGAATTAATTTTAAATAATGTGTTTAGAATTAAAATATTTATAACTGAAAATTTACTTACATAAGCAAATAAATAAACCCCAAAACAGCATGCACCATGTAAAACAAACCCAATTCCAAATTCTCTTACATAATAAAGAGATATAAGAGCATCCCAAAGAAAATAACTAGAGTATATAATTATAGTTAGAATTATCATTTTATTATCATTATTATTTTTACTAAAAAAAAAAATAACTCACCCGCAAGAAATAGCATAAACATTTCCAGCATAAGTATTATAGCCAAATACTTTATCTTTTTCTAGTTCTTTATCAAACAACAAAGGGACTGAAAGATATACAATCAAGCAACAATGAAACATGCTTACAAAATGAATATCCCAATTAACTCGTCTAACGCCTTGTAAACTATTATAGGTTTTTGGAAAAAAAAAAGAGGACAAAATCCTCGAAATAGCCAATGTAATGCAACATGCTAAAGTCGAAAGTAAAAGAACGTGCCAGTGGTTTGCAAGTTTAGGAAGTGAAATAGCGTTAAAAAAATTTTCAAATAATTTATGTTGTTGTAATGGTGAAGTTTCCATTTTTTTTTTTTTATATTAAAATGTATGATTTTTTACGTGTCTAAATTAATAAATAAGTCATCAAAAAATCTTTTATTTATAATTTATATTATTTTATCAGTGTAACCATATTATTTATATTGTAGTGAATTTGGTGGGGTTGTGAAATATGAGTTTGATAATTTTGGGGCAAACTCATTTGGTACAACAAAATTGTCTACTTTTCCCGAGGACCTTTTCTTGGTAAAAATGATGTCATGTTATAATTATGATAACGTGACTGTAATGTGCAACATTTCCTTATTTTCTTTCCAATAGTGAAATATACTTCTACACATTTTAGATTTTTTCGGAAAGGAAGAGGCAAATTACATGCACAAGTTCTTTACGAATTTGAAAAATTATTGCTCTTCCTATAAGATGATTGATTAAAGTGATATAAGCGGATAAAATTTTTTGGATACTTGTCGCTCAACTTTTTATGATAATAAATTTTTGTTTATTTGCTTAACACAAAAAACTAAGTTCGGTAAAGTTGCTTTGAAG
>CAUDNR010000529.1:0-17529 GCA_958430865.1 Entrophospora sp. SA101
ATTTATGTAAAGGCTTACTTTGAACAAATTAATAGGTTTTTGTAGATTTTTAGTAGATTATGAAAAAGCAAGTTCAATACTGTTTATTTTGATTATTATTATTATAATTAAAAAAAAAAAAAGATTTTCAAAAGGCAGCAAAATATCACGTTAACTCGTTCGCCACACATATGAATTGATCGACAAAGGAGTTCCAATTTTTCTAGATTCGATTTCCAAATTTGGTAATAATCCTGACTGTATTATCTATGAATATTAAAATACCATTATTTGAATCAACCTTTATGAGACTATTCTAATAAGCCATGTTCATTAAAGTTGGATCACTGGTTCTCATGTGATATGACATAATTTCGATTATTTCGACTTTATGTATAGTATGAATGTGTAAAACAATTAATAATCAAACATAATATTGTAGTCTTTGTCTCATATTTATCTGTCAACTCTTTAATCGAAGCTTAATGTTTGGATGTATTGGATTATCTAAAAATATAACACAATAGTATGTAATAAAGAAACAATCAAATATAATCTTGCTATAACTCCAAGTATCAATTTTTGACTAAATTAAATCATCTTAAGAATTTAAGAATAATAATAACAACAACAACATCAGTATGCAATTAACATCATGAAAAAACGATTTTAAATATAAAAAATATGAGCTTTGTCACATATTTATCCACCAACTCCAATATTTTTATTTGATTTTTGTTCAAATTAAATCATCTAAGAATATAATAATAACAACAATATCAGTATGCAATAAGTAATGAAATTGTGTAAAAATGATTTAATAAATGATTAAATATAAAATACAATCTCCACCACATATTTATTCACCAACTCCAAGTTATCATCCGATTATAGTAATAAAGAGTAAGATCAAAATATGAAAAATAATCTTAATACAGTGCATAATGTGATAAGCCATTTAATCTATCTAACATACAGGTGGTTCTTTCAATTGAAGACAAATCTTTCTATTAGTAATATGTTGTACACAGTGAATCTCGATTTAGCAGATACTAATTAAAAATCTCGGTTTTACAGATAAAGTTCAAAGAACGGTTTATAATAAACCTTAATAAAAACCTTCTTGATATAGTGGATATCTTGGTTTAACGGATTTTTGGAACATTTTCCCTAATTGCCCAAACTATCCATTAAATTGAGATTCACTGTGTATTATAATTACACCATTACCATGTATTTCTTTATCTATTTTGAGGAAAGTTGAGAATAGTTGTTCTCCACTTTTACTGATCCCTAGAAAGCTCTCTATAGAATTATCTAACTGTACTACATATTAATATATATAAAAGAAAAAAATGTTATTAATATTTATATAATAATATTGATTTTTAAAAAAAAAATTACAAGTAATCTGCCAATATTAATATTTATTAATGAATACCACATGCTTTATAATAATAGTTCAGTATTTTACACTGAGAGATAGTAAATCTTGGACCTATCAATTACCCGGTTAATATTGACCAATTAGAACGGAGGTCATGTGATGCACTAAATATTACGACCAATGACCATCCTTCTATATCATTGTAATGAATTATTCCTATTCATATTTCTATATTTATATTTATTAACCTACTCATCTGATGTAAATATTTATTTAGAATTAGTAATTAGTTGATAAGCATATTATTGGAGAGTAGAGTAGCACATATCACATTATTTGTACTGCCCCAAGAGGTATAAATACACTTGGCTTTAGACCAAGTTAATAATCATCATTAATTAATCAATTGTTAATATTGTTGATAACAACCTTGATAACAACAACATAATAATAACTCTTAATAAATATATAACCTTACATAAAATAGTCTTTGACTGTAAGTAACTAATAAACCCAGTGTGATTGACCCCCCAGCCCTTCTAATGGTTAATGGTCTGGCCAACCTTTAATTATTAGTTGGGAGCCCTTTTAATTATTCAGATACATCTCAAGGGGATGCCTTTGGGATATAGTTAGTAAAATAGAACCTAGGGACCCTTTATCCAAAAGGATAAAGTAACTTTGACCATAAGTCAGCATGTCATATAAAAATAACTTTGACTGTAAGTCAACAGGTAGGTTGTGTGTTGAACATAAAATAACCTATTAAATAGGAAACTCAGATTGCACACTTGCAACACAGAATCAAAACATATTAGAACCTTTCCAGTATTAGTATTAGTATTAATATGTCACAAATTTCATACCTTATATATGGCTTTTCAGTATTAGTATGCTACAAATTCCATACCTATTCCGTATCTTATTATTATATGCGGAATTAAAATGTACCTTTTCAGTATGTTATAGTTACAAATTTCATACTGATTCCATATCAAGTATTTCATGCTAAATTTGAAAAGACCATTTGTATCATATTAATTTTCTTTAAATTCTATTGGCTAAAACTCTTAGTCTGCTTGTATCACAATTATTTTCTTGAAATTTATTGGTAAAATTTGTAACACCACTTGTATCACTTGATGGATTTTACCATTGCCTACTGTAAGACTTTTGAAACTCATACAGAACATATACTAGATTTAATGAAGAAAGGGATGCATTACTTGAAAAGTCAAAAATGTTTGGCATTCCAATGGGTATAAGTATGTGTGGTGGTAATGAAAAAGTCATGCTCCTATAAAAAATTATTGACTGAAAATATATGGGAAATGTACAGGAAACAGTACATGAACCATATGTTATTTTTTATAGGGTATGGCTTTATGGCATTTGAGCAATCTAGTCTTAGTGTATCAGCAAATGAACCCTTAGATCCTCAAGAGGCTAAATGGATTTCAGACATAATGAGAGGTGGATTGATATTGGCCAAAAATGAATGGAAAGGTTATGGAGGTCAATATGACTTTACCAGTATGTATCCTTATTAATTACAAAAATTCTTCTTTTCTATCAAAAAGGGAAAATTTGACATGATCCCAGATTATAAATACAATAGCCAAGGAGACATAATAATGGCCCTTGGTGAGAAACTACCTTCAGTCAGTACTTTCATTATGTCAATGACTAAAGTCAAAAGTTTTGCCACTTTGGAAGAAAAGTAATTATGGCAATAATTATGGATTCTTAATATTCTTTATATGAATGAACATAAAATAACTATATATTAATATACATTTGACTAAAGAGTTCAAATAGTTGGAGATAATTTTGGCAACTATTAAAATTAATTATGGCAACAACAAAAAACTAACTATGAAATTACAGATACATCGATGATAATTGATTGATAAGAGGGGCAGTTATGACATTAGTAAATATTGAAAGCACCAATATTTATCAGATATTCTTTTAAAATTAATCCTATTTTTTTAGTTAATTATTGGCTTAATTTAATAAATCAATAACTCTTTTATATTGTAATTAAGTTATTGGTTAAATATTTATTTCTAAAGCTCTTTGTACTAAAATAATATCATAATCTTTTGTAGTAGTTAGGGAAAAAGAATTCAAGTAAAACGAATAAAACAAATAATTCGAGTAAAAAATAATTTGAATAATTTGAGCAAATAATTGAGTAAAAAATAATTCGAATAAAGCAAATAAAGCGAATAAAGCGAATAAAACGAAGCAAATAAAGTAAATAAAACGAATAAAACGAACAAGGCAAGTAGTAGTAATGTTAATATGCTATTAGATATACAGTCTAACCTTGTCATAACGAATGTGTGGGACTGACCACCTAAATTCGTTGTAACAAAAGTTCGTTGAGATGATCAGGATCGACAAAAATTGTTAACATATTGGTATGACAAAAAAATTTTTTCTTTATTACAAAAAAAAAAAATTTTTTTGGTTGAGATTATTTCTTTTTAATAAGCAAATTTCGCTTTTTTGTTCAGCTGTAATAAAGTTTCACTTTTTAGATGACAATGACTGTGACTTTGTTTTTTTTTTTGATACATAACCACCCAAACAACAAGACTTGTATTTGCACCTTTTAGAATTTCATAAAAATATTTAAATCACAATTTTTAAACTGCAGGAATAATGTTTTATTATAATTTCTAAATCATGGAAAATAATCATATATTTTTATTACAATTTTTAAATCATATTATTTTATTACAATTATAAAACATGAAAGTAATCATGCAATCTTTCGAGTTATTGACAATGTTTTTTATCACAACGATAGATTGTATGATTCTTTTAATCATACGATTTTTAACGCATTTTTATTGGTCATTTATCACGTGAATTCGTTGTAACGCGATTAGTAGCTATATCAAAAAATTTTACCAAAAATTCGTTGTTCGTTGTAACAAGATTCTATTAATAAATTCGATGTAACAAAAGTTTTTTATTATTGAAAAAAAAAATTCTTTTCAAAATTCGTTGTAACAAAAATTCGTTATGACAAAATTCGTTATGACAAGGTTCAACTGTAGTTAGTAATTCCCATGGCGTGATTTTTTTCCTTATTTGAATTTAAATTTAATTCTATATTAGTATTAATACGAATTATAGTGTCGCGGTCACCTTTCCTCTTTCAAATCATAGTGACGGTAATAGTGTTGGCGGGTGACATTCAATAGTTTTCCCGGCCCTGTAATAATTTCCCAACTTGAACAAATTATAAATAAATAATGCATGCACAAAGTAAAAATATCGATCATTTACTAGTAATAATAATATTAGTAATAAAAATAAAACATTTACCAAAAACATTTACCAGTAATAAAATAAAAATTATTTATTAGTAATAAAAATAATCATCATGAGTAAATGCACCTGGACTCCTAAAACTACTTTACCTTGTCCACACAATTATGAAGAACAGTCAGTAAAGTTTTGTTTTACTATCTATATATATCATTATAATGGCTTTTTTATATGATAACAACCTGATATAACATATATAGTGTACCAGAACCTTTAATTCTTGATACAATTCTTGATCATATTGGGAATACTCCACTTGTTAGAATTAATAATATTACAAAAGCGGAGGGAATCGAATGTGAAATATGTAAATATATCATATTTATTTTATTTTTATTTATATTTATATTTAAAAATCTTCTCTGTAAATAAACAATAGTGGCAAAATGTGAATTCTTCAATGCCGGGGGATCAGTTAAAGATAGAATTGGCAAACGCATGATTGAAGAGGCCGAGAAGGAAGGAATATTAAAGCCTGGTTATACAATTATTGAACCAACTTCTGGTAACACTGGAATTGGACTCGCTTTGACTGCTGCTATAAAAGGCTACCGTACTGTCATCACTTTGCCAGAAAAAATGAGTCAAGAAAAGGTAGTGGATATTAAGAGAAAAAAAGAATTTTATTTGTTAAGTTTTAATATACTATTATAAATTTTAAAATTTAGGTTGATGTACTTAAAGCTCTTGGAGCAGAAATTGTTCGTACTCCAACTGAAGCAGCTTGGGATTCGCCTGAATCACATATAGGAGTGGCAAATAGGCTCAACAAAGAAATTCCAAATTCTGTTATATTGGATCAATATAAAAATCCATATAATCCAATGGCTCATTATGATCACACAGCCGAAGAAATTTTAAAATCTTGTGATGGGAAAATTGATGTCTTTGTTGCTGGTGCGGGCACTGGTGGAACTTTAACAGGAATTGCTAGAAAATTAAAAGAAAAAAGTGCTGGTACTAAAATAATTGGTGTGGATCCTCAAGGATCTTTACTTGCTGAAACTGATGATTCAACTGAAGTCGAATCATATTTGGTAAAATAATAAATTTTTTAAAGATATGTATATCTTTAATAATAGGAAAAATAATTTTACATTTAATTATATATATATATAGGTTGAAGGTATAGGATATGATTTTGTTCCTGAAGCACTTGATAGAAGTTTAATTGACGAATGGGTCAAATCAAATGATAAAGATTCGTTTATAATGTCACGTAGATTGATTCGAGAGGAAGGCCTTCTTTGTGGCGGTTCATCTGGATCAGCAATGTGTGCAGCTATCAAAGTAGCCAAGTCAATGAAAAAGGGACAGCGATGTGTAGTGCTTTTAGCAGATAGTGTGCGTAACTATATGTCAAAATTTTTGAATGACGATTGGATGAAATCACATGGATTTGTCGATGAAGTAACCAAAAAAGAAGAGGAGATCAAGGTTCAAAAATGGGGAGGTGCAACTATTAAAGATCTCAAGTTGAAACTGGCTATAACTATAGATTCAAAATCGTCATGTAAAGAAGCTATTGAGATACTACAAAAAAATGGATTTGATCAACTACCTGTTACCGCGTCCCAAAATAATATACTAGTTGGACTTATTACTCTTGGTAATTTATTATCAAGACTATCCAAGGGAATGGCAACATCTGAATCACCAGTTGAAAAAATTATGTTTAAATTTATTAGGAATAAAAATTTCGAAGAAATTACATCCGATACACCGTTAGAAAAGTTAACTAAATTTTTTGAAACAAATAGTTCTGCTGTAGTGACTGAGCGAGGAGAAGATGGTGTGTTAATTCCTAAACATGTTGTAACTAAAGTTGATTTATTGTCATTTTTGGTTAATTCTAATTCTTAATTCTTGATTATTTATTGTCGTTATTATTTAATAATTTGGTATTATTGAGCCTAATGACCATAAAAATCTTATAAACTTTAAATTTGAATGTAATTTAAATTAATTTATTTAATATGTTTGGTTAATTCTAATTCTAATAACAACCAACTTAATGAAAAATTAAATATACAATTGAATTTTTAATAATCAATTGTAGCAATAAAAAACAAATAATATATATATTTTATTTTTAATTTTTGAATCTAAAATTCTATAAATAAATATTAAATGTGTATATACATAGATATAAATTATATATTAAAATTAAATGATTTTAAAATAATTATATGTACAAAAAATAGCCCATTTATTTAATTAAATTGATGGACCTTTGGATAATTTTTTACAATATTGTTGCTGCTAAATAAAGTTTCCATCTAATAATGATAATGGTTAAGGTGTTCCCGCTGGCGATGGTTTTTTTTTTGGAGAAATCAAGCTTGAATGTGTTTTTAATTTTCTTGTCCATAGTTGGGTCCAAATAACGGTATTAAAAAGGCTTCGTTTTCGCCAATCATTTCAATTGACAACTTTTTTGTAAGGTCATAAGGTAACCAGGTACCTTGATATTTGATATTTCCACCAATGATTATGTGTCTTCTTGAATTCCATGTTTGATCCCAACACTTCAACTTTTCCAAATTTCTCAATGAATTTTTAAAGGATCTTTTCAAAGGGTTAAGATGGACAAAACCACTGTCCTTATCCCATCTTACAAAATTTTCATTGTAGCAATACTCATAAGCTAATTTGATTTAACAAGAAACAAGAATATATATTGTTAATAATCATGAATAATAAATGGATTTTATCGGATCAAATCGATTAAATTATTTATTATATTATAAGACTTACCATGACTGACTTGACCATTTGCACGTTTGTACTTGATAATTTTAACATCGATATTTTCTATCGGGTATGGTGACCAGTCAGTTCTATCTGTGCCCGATATTTGTTGATGATCCATTGTTATATCAGCTTTAAATCTTTTGACAGGACGTGATGCCGAACCTTCCGAACTGTCAGCTTTGGTTGTTGTTTTTTGATTGTCATCCTTTCTTGTTCTTTTCAATCTACGACATGGCCAATCAAGTGTGAATAATTTTAAATGTCGAGTACATCTTAAACATCTCATTGTATTTTTACTTGATTCGAACATGTCATCACATATCCTACACCATTTTCTTGTCAATTTGGTTTCTTGATCATTGACATCGGCGGCAGCAGCGGTGACATCACTAGTAACAGCACCAGTACTTGACATAACATTTTTAGAAGAGTTAGATTTATCGCTAGCATGAGTTTTTTTTACCATTATTTGAACTCCATTAAGAATTCTTATCAATGGTCGAAATGGGATTCGACTACCAGACCAACCATGATATCCTGCATTACTAATTATATTGCACGCACTCTCAGAAATGGTACCATGTGAAACTATAGGATCCAGACCCCTTTGATTTGTATCAGGAACACGACGGTGAACGTTTTTGGCGCTAGAACATTTCAGATCTTCGTTGACTTGTTTTAGGCTCATCAAACCCATGTGACTCAAAAGGATAGATGAATGCGAACCAGTAACATTGTTTGGAATTCGGTGGATTGTGCTGTTGTAATTAAAGCTTTGGGCAGAAGTGAGGGCTGTAGCAACATTATCGGTTGATTTATCTGACAACATCGTTGGAGAGTAGTTATGGTCAATTTCTTCGATTTCTGTTCTTGGAGAGTCATGATCGATGTCCATATCCACGTCAATAAGATTCGCTTCGTCTTGGTGATTATCAGCAACACTGTCAATTATAGGCCTTGGAGTGACTATTTGACTTTGAATTAAAGGTGTTTCTATTATGTTATAAAATTATTAATTACAAATCATATAATTGATACAATGTAATCATTAAATCAACAACAACAACAACAATGACGACTTACCACTATGATTATTATTGGTATGGTTCCGTGCACTGCGACGTACTACTTTACCTATTCCATCATTATATACAACTCTGTTGATAGAGCCAATATTTTCTTCATCAGGAATCGCAGATTCTGGTTTATATCCACCTTTTTTAAGACGTTCGCATGTAGCACAAAGACATTCACAATTTCCTTCACCAAAATAGTCATCACCATAGTATGAAGTCAATTCTTCGCCAATTTTAACACTTCTGGTGAATTTAAATGAGATCACATTTTGTCCAGCTGCAATAAATGTAGTGTTTGGCTTACAATCGTGCTATTTTATTTATTAATTAATTGCCAACAATAAGGGTTATTATTAAACAAATCACGTGATTAATACACAAATATAATACGTATATATATATAGCTTACATTCATGAATCGTGCTGGACCTAATAACAAGCACATTACATCTTTTCTCTGGGACCACATTATACTAAAATCCCTTCCGCCTTCTAATTTATTTTCTTCATGTGATGTGAGAGGAACTAATGCACCGATACACAAGCGAAGCTCATCCCCTTCATTGAAATCTTTTGTTGCAACTATGCACGCTTCCCTTTTAGAAGATCCAAGATACCTTTTTGTTTCAGTGATTTCATATCCAGCATTTGCCTGATACATTTGTAAATATCTTTTTGCGTGGCTATTATTGAAATAAAAGAAACAATCAATATATGTATTATGTTATGCTTATTTAGAAGTTGACTTGACTGGAAATAACGATCGTGTTATGAAATTAGATTACTTGAAGAAAGTGAGCTCGTCTAAAGTTGATTGTACCACATTTCTAATAGCAGGGATTCTATAGTGTGTTCAAGTTAAATATAAAATTCACAATTAACTAATGCATGTGTGGATTTGCGCAACGAAAAAAAATTATTTAACCACAATTATAGAATATACACGAGTATTTGAACTTTTGTTAACTGAAATGTATATATTATATGAGAGTATTTTTGGCGATGGTGTTATATGTACTAGATGACATTTTTTCGTGTATGATCAAAGTAATTCTATTAACCTTAATAATTCTTCGCACGCCTGGTCTAATTTGACCTTTTCAAGTACATTTTTTCTGATGATGCCAAGAATGACCTCAGATGAAACGTCGACCATTTCATAATTAGGATTCAGTTTAAATGTGTTAAACCATAAGAATAGTTGATCTATAAGAATGTCAGTGAGTAGATCGTCTATTTTTTCCACAACTTTGAACGAAGTGAGGGTTGTTGCGAGCATTTTAATTTTAATTTTTTTTTAAAAAAAATTTTCTCTTCACGTAAGTTGTTTGTTCTGATAATAAATAAACCTTTTTAAAATTCGACTGTTAATAAAAAACAACAGTTAAATAGGTTGTATCACAAAAAATTTTTTTGATTTCTGGGGGGGGAGAGCTACCGAAATTACATACAACGCGATTAATTTCGTGAAACAGCAAATCCTGATTATAATTAAATATTAAAACTTAATATTATGTAATCGAACAAACAAAACTGAAAAATTATTGATTCTTTATTAGGATAAATAAAAATTACACATACATATTTTGCATATTCTACACATTACATCATTGTTCTCACCTGATTATTATATATATAAATAAATTCTCCTGTTCATAATAATAATTTTTTAAAGATGTAATGAACGACGGTAATCAAAAACTCTCAGAGGACATTCATTTATAATGTAACGTCCACGGCTTTCTAACTCTATCGTTGTTGTCTCTTTGTCTCACCAATTCTTCTATATCATTTTCCATTTGAATAATACCCGCTGTCATTATTCTGACAGTATCCAACCAAACGTAATTTCCTTGATCTAATTGATTTCTGACTCTTTTTGTAAATTTCTCTAGCTTATTAACATATTCAGTATGTTGTTCACGATTTAACCCTTGATCAGTTTTTTCTTTACTATCTAAAGTTTCAGATGGTAGTGTTGGATTGTTTACTAAAGATAATTGAGCAAAAGGTTGGTATGTAGGGATTGATGGAACAATATAATTATTATGAATAATTGGTACTGTGAGATTAGAATTGATTGTGTTGTTTGTACCTGTGGCGGCAGCGTTGATAATATTAGTATTATCAGTAGTGGTTAAGGATTGGCTGAATCCTTGTGGGCTAAATTGTTCAGGTGAAACGACGGAATATCGAGTAACAAGACTAGGTACTTTTAACGAAGCAACCCCCTCCCAGTAGGTATGGATCTGTCTTGATGTATAATTTTTCATCAAGCCTTTTACTCTCAGTAATTGACGAAGTTGAATAGGATCCAAAAGAACATTTTCTTCGATTTCTTTTCTACATTCTTCACCGATCTCTGAGTTGATCGCAGGTTTGCCATGAAGTAAGGCATGGCTGATTTCTAACATTGCTTCGCCAGCAGGCAAATCAATTTTCATTTGCATTTTTCCTTGACAAGGAAAGCGTTCCATTCGTTTTCTATTCGATCCTTCTTTGTGCTCTTTCATTGATACAATAGACTGACTACAGACATAATAAAATTTGGCAACATCTTTATGACGCATTGAAGTATTCATACAGTTATAACTAATTGATTAAATAAAATTTTCATTTATTGTTTAAATATTGAAAAAAAAAAAAGTTTTGAAAATGAATATAATGTTACGAATAATCTATAAGTGATGATTGCACTTACGTCCAATTATATTCATCAGCTCTTTCTACTTCTTCAACTATCAAACGTGCAATATCTTTAGGTTTCTCGTTACCAGTAATTTCATTAGAAATGTTTAAAGCAATTCGTAAATTTAAAGCTGCACATGGAGGATTTCCACCAGGATCAGAAGTAGAATTTGCAAGAAATGTCTTGATTTCAGCAGCAACGTGAGATGATAACTCCATAAAACCTAAAGCCTTAAGAGGGGCTCGTACATTAGCAGTTCCTTCTTCTTCACGTTTTCTTTTTAAATTTTGTTTCTTGAGAGCTCGTTGCTCGATACAGTGCTGACAAGTTTTCCATTTTTTATTTTTGTGAAAAAAAGCTCCATCCTGTTTGGTTTGATGGCAAGATGTACACACCGGCATTTTTTTGAAGTATTTATTTGAAAAAAATATATATGTTGGGAGAACAAAAGGTTTTACAAGCTTTTTTTTTGGCAAATGTGTTGGAAGTTACACGAACATCAGTATTGTTTAAAAAAAAAATTAATTAATTACACGAGTGGTTGGCTCATCAGGAGGTGAGTGATATTATTATATACATAGTACAACCAATCAAATAGCCACGTTCAAAAGAACTATACCAAAGAATTATAACTACCACTTTATTACTACTAATTTTGATCAGTTTTTTTTACTTTGTTACTATTACTATACTAAAATTAGTTAGTTCGCTTCATCATCAAAACCTTCATTCGGTCCCATTGTCATATGTACCATTGGTTTTCTGCCTTCCTGACAAAGGGAGCAAAAGAGCTATGGTGATGATGATGTGATGATGATGGTGATGATGATGATGATGATGACGATGACGATGATGATCATGAATGGTGATGATCATGAATGGTGGTGATGACGATGACGATGACGATGACTGCCATATGGAATAATAAATGCCATCATATGATGAGTAATAAGCGTTCGACCTCAATAGTTGGGCAACAGAATCTTACGGAGAGGGGTGGGAAAAAAAATTTTTTTGGGTGAATATAATTCGAAATCTAATACCTGATGCTAATACTAACACTAATACCAATCACACTAATACTAATACTAATACTTTGGAATCTAAATCGAAAATCAAAATAATAAATGAATAAATTCCTTTTTGCTTATTTATAAATTGTCATTGTCTCCTATCACGCTATACCCATACCGACCGACATGGCCAATCAATCAATATTTATTTGAGAAAATTTGCTACAAGATCTTATTTGAACCTAAAATAATTATAATAATAATCAATCTTAGCTTTAATATAATAATGATTATTAATTAGGGTTATAAATTTTTTTAATCAAGAATAATTATTTGTTTCTTTATCTTCTTCTATAATCAAGCAATTTATTATTATTGAGAAATGATAAATGATAATTATGCTGAAAATAAATTACTTGTTTATTTAAATCATCTAGGGAATCCTGTTTGTAAAAAAGCCCATACATAAAAAATTAGTTTATTAATGTGAGTATGTATTTATGATATAAATACAAGTTTACGTACATCTTTTTTTTCTTTCGTCTTTTTTATTTTGCTTTGAAACGGCATTTTTTATAAACCTTGAAGCTGCTACACGATCAATAGTCAATATTGGTTTTGGTGGATCAACTGTGTTTGTAATTTTTACAGAAGCATCTTCTATCCGTGCCTTTTGAATTATTATTATTATTGTTGTTGTTATTTTTAAGTAAAAATGGTTTTTTTTTAATAAATAATAAAATCAAAAAAAAAAATTTTTGATATCAATCACCAATTGTTCTTCTATAAGCTTTGTCTTTGCGTTTGGATTTTGGTTTTGAAGTTCTAAATAAACTAATAAATCAAATAAATTTAATCAATAACAAAATCAATGAAAATTATTTTATGCCTAGACCATATATAGGTATATGTATATATGTATATATAACTTACTGTTAGTTAATGTATTTATTGTATATCCATATAATGTGTATAACCTTGCACGTTGAATTGGTTCCATAGCTGAAGCTAGTTGACTTAATGGTTGTTCGTGTAATGTTTTTACTAAACCTTCTATTTCTTCAAAGCTACTATCAAGATCATCAATTGTCTTTTGAACTTTTATAAGTAATAATTCAGTTTGTCTATCCAACTCCTCGTCACCTGTCATGATCGTTAAAGAGGCATTATTAGCATTTGCCATTTTATATTATTATTTCAAAAAAAAAAAATATATCAAACATCGTCGTGATCTGCATAAAGCATATGTATTTATTTTAAATTGATCAACAACATAATCATTATTATTATGGATTCTACCTCTAAAAATAAAAAACGGAATGAAGAAGACACAGCACCAACAGTAGTAGCAAAACCTAATTTTGAATTATCAGGGAAACTTGCAGCGGAAACAAATTCATTTAATGGTGTCGTATTAAAATATTATGAACCACCAGAAGCAAAATTGCCAACAAAAAAATGGAGACTTTATGTTTTTAAAGGGGATCAACAAATAGGTATTGAAACTTTTTTATATGTACATAACTAGATATATATACACACAATGTGATTCATCTGAAGTGTATTTAATAGATGTTCTTCATATACATCGACAAAGTGCATATTTATTAGGCCGTGAAAGAAAGGTAGGTATTATTGACATTATATTCAATGTTTTTTATATGGTGTTGACTTCCTTCCTCCCATTAGATTTAATTGTTTGTTATAATGTTAGGTTGCTGACATTCCAATTGATCACCCTTCATGTTCTAGTCAACACGCAGCATTACAATTTCGTGAAGTACTAGTAAAAGATAAAACAACAGGAGAATCCAAATATGAAATAAAACCTTATATAATTGATCTTGAATCAACAAATTCAACTTTTGTTAATAAAAAACCTATTCCACCTTCAAGATATGTCGAATTGTTTCCTTCTGATGTATTGAAATTTGGATTTAGTAGTAGAGATTACGTTTTGATTCACGATGAATATGACGACAATACTATTTCAGGTAAAGATTAATTGATTATAATAGTGCGTTTTTGAGGTAAGAAAATTTTTTTCATCAATATTATATTTGTATTAATTAGGTTTTATTTATTAAACTTTATATATCTAATGTTATATTATGTTATATTGTGTAAGAAAGTATGATTAATCTCTATATTTTTTAAAAAAAATTAATTAAATTGCTCGCACCTTCTGATGTATTGAAATTTGGATTTAGTAGTAGAGATTACGTTTTGATTCACGATGAATATGACGACAATACTATTTCAGGTAAAGATTAATTGATTATAATAGTGCGTTTTTGAGGTAAGAAAATTTTTTTCATCAATATTATATTTGTATTAATTAGGTTTTATTTATTAAACTTTATATATCTAATGTTATATTATGTTATATTGTGTAAGAAAGTATGATTAATCTCTATATTTTTTAAAAAAAATTAATTAAATTGCTCGCATGTTACTCAAAGTTTCAGCTAAGTTCTTTGATAATGCAACACAACTTGTAAGCATTTCTGCTAAATCTTTTTCATACGCAACAAAATGTTGAAGGTTTGCTGATGATAAAGATAAATTTCTTAAAACTAACGAGGCTAATAATGGAATTCCAATAGCATCCCCGATATTGTCTGATTTAACATAAGTTTTATAAGTGTAAATTCCATTATTTCTACCATATTTATTTACAATATCTGGTCTTCTCTTGTGTTTTTTACTATCTTCATCTTCTGGTTGAATAGGGAAATGAGTTTTCAAGTGAGCTATGACGGTTGTGATATTTTCTGTGCCAGATGAAAATCTGTTACAATTCAACCAATTACATGTATACTGTTTCCTTTCTGATAAATGTTCAATAACTAAATGTTCCATCAATTTACTTTCATCTTCGAAAGATGCTTCTTGACAATCAGCCCATTTACAATTGTACAATGGATTGTCTTGTTGAATTTCATCTTTTGATAGTATTGGTCTAATACCTTGAATCATATATTTGTATGATCCATCCGATGCTGTAACCATGATCGCAGAAGAATCTGGAAATACACGATTAACAAGTTTAATAACTTCTGCTGCTGGCATCATAGGACATTGAGAATTTTGGAATTGATCACGATAAGCAAACCATATATCTGTTTGTAAAACTCCATCAAATGGTGATTCTTCATATGCAGTTCTGAGCCTATTATTATCATTATGAATATTAAAAATTGTTAATTGTATATTAAAATACCAAACCGACAAATCATACAAATTCAATTATATACCATTCTAAAGATCTATACGGTTCTATAAGACTTTCAAAATCACCATGTAATTGGGGTGGCCTTCTTTCAATTGGGGGTATCCTTTCATGAATTTGAGATTCCACACTTGAACCATGCCTTAAATAACCGATCAAAAGACGTACAAGGTTTCCTGGGGCATACTCTACCATACGAGATGCTGTTTCCTCAGAAGTAGACAAATAATACAACAACTCTAAAACGGCCTTACTCAACTCTTCGTCATCATCTATCAAAAGCAGATTTACTAAATGTTGCACAGCACGAGAATCAACATCTTTAATAAATTCAGAGTTTTGTTCATTTCCAGCCAAACACGACATTGCTGTGATACTGTGTATGACCAATGCAATATCATCCGAAAAGATAAGTCTTCGTAAAACTACCAAAAGCTCATCCTCACTACTATTTAATTTAATAATATGACTCATGCTTTTAATAATCTCTATACAATAAATTCTAATTTGAGGAAATTTTAAAAATGCTGGTAGCGTGAGTGCCTCCATCACAAATTTTTGTACCAATTTGTTGAAAGACATCAGTTCAGCATTATAATTATAAAAAGACAAATTCCTTAAAATTAAAAATATCTGAGTTGCTCTTTGTAAATGTAAATAATTATTCAAATCATTAAAATAGTCATCAACCGTTGATTCTGTTGAATGTTGATTTGCCTCATACAAATCTGTTACTTGTGTGTAAAAATTGCTTAAATGTGTAAGAAATATATCTAAAAGTTCTGGGATTTTGTCTAATTTGAATTTGATCATTTGGTCTATAGATACTTTTAGTAAAGTATCTAATGCCCAATCTATTTCATTAGCTAGTTGTGATTTCAAAGCAAGAAGTATCCTATTTAAATGACCTCCACTCAAAATTGAATCTGTAATTCATAAATAATTAAATAGATAATCAAATTAATTATTAGGTTGAAAAATAATAAAGCGTAATTATAAAATAATAATAATAATAATAAATATGATTTGCCTTTTTCATCATCTGAATCATCTCTCATTCCCATATTAAAACCTATTGGTAGGCTGTAAAGCATTCTTTGTGTTGGATTAATATAGTCTTATTAAAATTATTAATGTTATTAGTATTGAGTATTTACATTCACAAAAATAAAAATAAAAATAAAATATACAAAATGGTGTTGTCAATTATCTTACATTCATTTCTTGGAATTTCATATGGTACAATCTTTAAAGCTCGATTTGATGGAACAGGAGCTGTTTGTGGCGCAAAATGTGGGGTATCATTAAGGTGATAATGTTGTTGTTGTTGATGTTGTTGTGATATCTGTGGCGAAGATATTTGTTTTCCAGGAATTCCACCATAAGGAACTTTTTTACCCCAAAAATGTTCTAATTCATATGGTTCCAAGAATCTTATATAAATATTTTTCATCACAAAAGCACTATTTGTGCAAGTTTGTGGAAAATTAAAAGGTTCGCATATTTTTTTCCATGATTTCTCTGCGCATATTCTTTCACAACCCCCCTCAGCAATCACCATTTGATAAATTTTATACAGATCTAATTTCTTTGATCCTAAAACAGGTTCTTTTTGAAAAGTAGTTCTATTTATTGTAGAGAATAATATACACACACATTCATATATATAAGCCTACATGGTTCTTGCAAAAAAAAAAGGAAGATTTATTTATTTTTATTTACCCGTGATCTTTATGGAACTCTTCAAGACTTTTTATGAAGGCTGTATATTCTGGGGTTCTATCAATCGCATCTTCTACTGATTTTATAGAGCGTGGCGCCAAATTAGGTTTGGGTTCACGAAGAATGGATAAAAATTCATCATTTGATTTATGTATTTTTAGTCTTTTAGTCATTTTTTTTGAATAGAAGAATTAAAACCAAAAGTGAACATTTGTACTACGAATGATTACAGGACCAATTAAATAATTGGGGGACATGTACACTACCTGGACAAAAGTATAGGGACACCTGCAGATCATCACAAATAATTGAATAAAGTGACATGACAAAAA
>CAUDNR010000529.1:17539-29371 GCA_958430865.1 Entrophospora sp. SA101
ATCTAATATCAACAATGCTCTCTACCTGTAATTCTTGTATCTGGATTAATTCCATCAACTCTAACTAACTCCTTACACCAATATTATTATTGCTCATAAAAAATCAATCATTTTTCACACCATAATAAAGTTTCCTATAAAATGCTTGGTCATAATTAAAATTTAATATATTAGTATAAACCATACTTTATTTGTTTAAAATAAATGATAGTATAAAGACATACAAAGTGAGCATGATTCCGTAAATATTTATAACATTTAATTTACCTTTGTACGCACTAACAGATTTCTACATATATGAATATAAAGTCAAAATTTGACTTTAAGGCTGAGATTATTTTCGGTTTTATTAACAACTTGCTTCAAAAAAATTTTTAAAGCAGATACATATGACAAAGAAGTTATGTATCAAATTTGGTGGCAATTGCCACACGACAAGGGTATCAAACGAGGGTATGAAGACATTCAATTCGAAATTTTATTAATAAAAAATTGTGTAGATCACTGGAAATTTTTCGGAAAATAAACTTGCCCCTTGATTTTTAGGACATGTCACACGACTATTAAGGGTAAGGATAGGACGGTTTATGTCACGTCCGGCGACGAATAATATTTTTATAATTGATCCGGGATGATTAATTACTAAATTATAAGTGACAATTAATTTGTCTTGTTTTGGCAATATAAATGTCACCTGTAATTTAGTATTTTAATCGTCACTGATCAATTATAAAAATATTATTCGTCGCCGGACGTGACATAAACCGTCCCCATCCCTACTTAAGGGATAGTATAGTAAAATAAAATTAACTAAATACTCTTTATTTCATTGGTCGAAAATAATTTCACGTGATATTTTCCCACATAGCCTATTTGTATCAATAATTTTCTTAAATTCTATTGGCTAAAACTCTTAGTCTGCTTGTATCACAATTATTTTCTTGAAATTTATTGGTAAAATTTGTAACACCACTTGTATCACTTGATGGATTTTACCATTGCCTACTGTAAGACTTTTGAAACTCATACAGAACATATACTAGATTTAATGAAGAAAGGGATGCATTACTTGAAAAGTCAAAAATGTTTGGCATTCCAATGGGTATAAGTATGTGTGGTGGTAATGAAAAAGTCATGCTCCTATAAAAAATTATTGACTGAAAATATATGGGAAATGTACAGGAAACAGTACATGAACCATATGTTATTTTTTATAGGGTATGGCTTTATGGCATTTGAGCAATCTAGTCTTAGTGTATCAGCAAATGAACCCTTAGATCCTCAAGAGGCTAAATGGATTTCAGACATAATGAGAGGCGGATTGATATTGGCCAAAAATGAATGGAAAGGTTATGGAGGTCAATATGACTTTACCAGTATGTATCCTTATTAATTACAAAAATTCTTCTTTTCTATCAAAAAGGGAAAATTTGACATGATCCCAGATTATAAATACAATAGCCAAGGAGACATAATAATGGCCCTTGGTGAGAAACTACCTTTAGTCAATACTTTAATTATGTCAATGACTAAAGTCAAAAGTTTTGCCACTTTGGAAGAAAAGTAATTATGGCAATAATTATGGATTCTTAATATTCTTTATATGAATGAACATAAAATAACTATATATTAATATACATTTGACTAAAGAGTTCAAATAGTTGGAGATAATTTTGGCAACTATTAAAATTAATTATGGCAACAACAAAAAACTAACTATGAAATTACAGATACATCGATGATAATTGATTGATAAGAGGGGCAGTTATGACATTAGTAAATATTGAAAGCACCAATATTTATCAGATATTCTTTTAAAATTAATCCTATTTTTTTAGTTAATTATTGGCTTAATTTAATAAATCAATAACTCTTTTATATTGTAATTAAGTTATTGGTTAAATATTTATTTCTAAAGCTCTTTGTACTAAAATAATATCATAATCTTTTGTAGTAGTTAGGGAAAAAGAATTCAAGTAAAACGAATAAAACAAATAATTCGAGTAAAAAATAATTTGAATAATTTGAGCAAATAATTGAGTAAAAAATAATTCGAATAAAGCAAATAAAGCGAATAAAGCGAATAAAACGAAGCAAATAAAGTAAATAAAACGAATAAAACGAACAAGGCAAGTAGTAGTAATGTTAATATGCTATTAGATATACAGTCTAACCTTGTCATAACGAATGTGTGGGACTGACCACCTAAATTCGTTGTAACAAAAGTTCGTTGAGATGATCAGGATCGACAAAAATTGTTAACATATTGGTATGACAAAAAAATTTTTTCTTTATTACAAAAAAAAAAAATTTTTTTGGTTGAGATTATTTCTTTTTAATAAGCAAATTTCGCTTTTTTGTTCAGCTGTAATAAAGTTTCACTTTTTAGATGACAATGACTGTGACTTTGTTTTTTTTTTTGATACATAACCACCCAAACAACAAGACTTGTATTTGCACCTTTTAGAATTTCATAAAAATATTTAAATCACAATTTTTAAACTGCAGGAATAATGTTTTATTATAATTTCTAAATCATGGAAAATAATCATATATTTTTATTACAATTTTTAAATCATATTATTTTATTACAATTATAAAACATGAAAGTAATCATGCAATCTTTCGAGTTATTGACAATGTTTTTTATCACAACGATAGATTGTATGATTCTTTTAATCATACGATTTTTAACGCATTTTTATTGGTCATTTATCACGTGAATTCGTTGTAACGCGATTAGTATATAGCTATATCAAAAAATTTTACCAAAAATTCGTTGTTCGTTGTAACAAGATTCTATTAATAAATTCGATGTAACAAAAGTTTTTTATTATTAAAAAAAAATTTTTTTTCAAAATTCGTTGTAACAAAAATTCGTTATGACAAAATTCGTTATGACAAGGTTCAACTGTAGTTAGTAATTCCCATGGCGTGATTTTTTTCCTTATTTGAATTTAAATTTAATTCTATATTAGTATTAATACGAATTATAGTGTCGCGGTCACCTTTCCTCTTTCAAATCATAGTGACGGTAATAGTGTTGGCGGGTGACATTCAATAGTTTTCCCGGCCCTGTAATAATTTCCCAACTTGAACAAATTATAAATAAATAATGCATGCACAAAGTAAAAATATCGATCATTTACTAGTAATAATAATATTAGTAATAAAAATAAAACATTTACCAAAAACATTTACCAGTAATAAAATAAAAATTATTTATTAGTAATAAAAATAATCATCATGAGTAAATGCACCTGGACTCCTAAAACTACTTTACCTTGTCCACACAATTATGAAGAACAGTCAGTAAAGTTTTGTTTTACTATCTATATATATCATTATAATGGCTTTTTTATATGATAACAACCTGATATAACATATATAGTGTACCAGAACCTTTAATTCTTGATACAATTCTTGATCATATTGGGAATACTCCACTTGTTAGAATTAATAATATTACAAAAGCGGAGGGAATCGAATGTGAAATATGTAAATATATCATATTTATTTTATTTTTATTTATATTTATATTTAAAAATCTTCTCTGTAAATAAACAATAGTGGCAAAATGTGAATTCTTCAATGCCGGGGGATCAGTTAAAGATAGAATTGGCAAACGCATGATTGAAGAGGCCGAGAAGGAAGGAATATTAAAGCCTGGTTATACAATTATTGAACCAACTTCTGGTAACACTGGAATTGGACTCGCTTTGACTGCTGCTATAAAAGGCTACCGTACTGTCATCACTTTGCCAGAAAAAATGAGTCAAGAAAAGGTAGTGGATATTAAGAGAAAAAAAGAATTTTATTTGTTAAGTTTTAATATACTATTATAAATTTTAAAATTTAGGTTGATGTACTTAAAGCTCTTGGAGCAGAAATTGTTCGTACTCCAACTGAAGCAGCTTGGGATTCGCCTGAATCACATATAGGAGTGGCAAATAGGCTCAACAAAGAAATTCCAAATTCTGTTATATTGGATCAATATAAAAATCCATATAATCCAATGGCTCATTATGATCACACAGCCGAAGAAATTTTAAAATCTTGTGATGGGAAAATTGATGTCTTTGTTGCTGGTGCGGGCACTGGTGGAACTTTAACAGGAATTGCTAGAAAATTAAAAGAAAAAAGTGCTGGTACTAAAATAATTGGTGTGGATCCTCAAGGATCTTTACTTGCTGAAACTGATGATTCAACTGAAGTCGAATCATATTTGGTAAAATAATAAATTTTTTAAAGATATGTATATCTTTAATAATAGGAAAAATAATTTTACATTTAATTATATATATATATAGGTTGAAGGTATAGGATATGATTTTGTTCCTGAAGCACTTGATAGAAGTTTAATTGACGAATGGGTCAAATCAAATGATAAAGATTCGTTTATAATGTCACGTAGATTGATTCGAGAGGAAGGCCTTCTTTGTGGCGGTTCATCTGGATCAGCAATGTGTGCAGCTATCAAAGTAGCCAAGTCAATGAAAAAGGGACAGCGATGTGTAGTGCTTTTAGCAGATAGTGTGCGTAACTATATGTCAAAATTTTTGAATGACGATTGGATGAAATCACATGGATTTGTCGATGAAGTAACCAAAAAAGAAGAGGAGATCAAGGTTCAAAAATGGGGAGGTGCAACTATTAAAGATCTCAAGTTGAAACTGGCTATAACTATAGATTCAAAATCGTCATGTAAAGAAGCTATTGAGATACTACAAAAAAATGGATTTGATCAACTACCTGTTACCGCGTCCCAAAATAATATACTAGTTGGACTTATTACTCTTGGTAATTTATTATCAAGACTATCCAAGGGAATGGCAACATCTGAATCACCAGTTGAAAAAATTATGTTTAAATTTATTAGGAATAAAAATTTCGAAGAAATTACATCCGATACACCGTTAGAAAAGTTAACTAAATTTTTTGAAACAAATAGTTCTGCTGTAGTGACTGAGCGAGGAGAAGATGGTGTGTTAATTCCTAAACATGTTGTAACTAAAGTTGATTTATTGTCATTTTTGGTTAATTCTAATTCTTAATTCTTGATTATTTATTGTCGTTATTATTTAATAATTTGGTATTATTGAGCCTAATGACCATAAAAATCTTATAAACTTTAAATTTGAATGTAATTTAAATTAATTTATTTAATATGTTTGGTTAATTCTAATTCTAATAACAACCAACTTAATGAAAAATTAAATATACAATTGAATTTTTAATAATCAATTGTAGCAATAAAAAACAAATAATATATATATTTTATTTTTAATTTTTGAATCTAAAATTCTATAAATAAATATTAAATGTGTATATACATAGATATAAATTATATATTAAAATTAAATGATTTTAAAATAATTATATGTACAAAAAATAGCCCATTTATTTAATTAAATTGATGGACCTTTGGATAATTTTTTACAATATTGTTGCTGCTAAATAAAGTTTCCATCTAATAATGATAATGGTTAAGGTGTTCCCGCTGGCGATGGTTTTTTTTTTGGAGAAATCAAGCTTGAATGTGTTTTTAATTTTCTTGTCCATAGTTGGGTCCAAATAACGGTATTAAAAAGGCTTCGTTTTCGCCAATCATTTCAATTGACAACTTTTTTGTAAGGTCATAAGGTAACCAGGTACCTTGATATTTGATATTTCCACCAATGATTATGTGTCTTCTTGAATTCCATGTTTGATCCCAACACTTCAACTTTTCCAAATTTCTCAATGAATTTTTAAAGGATCTTTTCAAAGGGTTAAGATGGACAAAACCACTGTCCTTATCCCATCTTACAAAATTTTCATTGTAGCAATACTCATAAGCTAATTTGATTTAACAAGAAACAAGAATATATATTGTTAATAATCATGAATAATAAATGGATTTTATCGGATCAAATCGATTAAATTATTTATTATATTATAAGACTTACCATGACTGACTTGACCATTTGCACGTTTGTACTTGATAATTTTAACATCGATATTTTCTATCGGGTATGGTGACCAGTCAGTTCTATCTGTGCCCGATATTTGTTGATGATCCATTGTTATATCAGCTTTAAATCTTTTGACAGGACGTGATGCCGAACCTTCCGAACTGTCAGCTTTGGTTGTTGTTTTTTGATTGTCATCCTTTCTTGTTCTTTTCAATCTACGACATGGCCAATCAAGTGTGAATAATTTTAAATGTCGAGTACATCTTAAACATCTCATTGTATTTTTACTTGATTCGAACATGTCATCACATATCCTACACCATTTTCTTGTCAATTTGGTTTCTTGATCATTGACATCGGCGGCAGCAGCGGTGACATCACTAGTAACAGCACCAGTACTTGACATAACATTTTTAGAAGAGTTAGATTTATCGCTAGCATGAGTTTTTTTTACCATTATTTGAACTCCATTAAGAATTCTTATCAATGGTCGAAATGGGATTCGACTACCAGACCAACCATGATATCCTGCATTACTAATTATATTGCACGCACTCTCAGAAATGGTACCATGTGAAACTATAGGATCCAGACCCCTTTGATTTGTATCAGGAACACGACGGTGAACGTTTTTGGCGCTAGAACATTTCAGATCTTCGTTGACTTGTTTTAGGCTCATCAAACCCATGTGACTCAAAAGGATAGATGAATGCGAACCAGTAACATTGTTTGGAATTCGGTGGATTGTGCTGTTGTAATTAAAGCTTTGGGCAGAAGTGAGGGCTGTAGCAACATTATCGGTTGATTTATCTGACAACATCGTTGGAGAGTAGTTATGGTCAATTTCTTCGATTTCTGTTCTTGGAGAGTCATGATCGATGTCCATATCCACGTCAATAAGATTCGCTTCGTCTTGGTGATTATCAGCAACACTGTCAATTATAGGCCTTGGAGTGACTATTTGACTTTGAATTAAAGGTGTTTCTATTATGTTATAAAATTATTAATTACAAATCATATAATTGATACAATGTAATCATTAAATCAACAACAACAACAACAATGACGACTTACCACTATGATTATTATTGGTATGGTTCCGTGCACTGCGACGTACTACTTTACCTATTCCATCATTATATACAACTCTGTTGATAGAGCCAATATTTTCTTCATCAGGAATCGCAGATTCTGGTTTATATCCACCTTTTTTAAGACGTTCGCATGTAGCACAAAGACATTCACAATTTCCTTCACCAAAATAGTCATCACCATAGTATGAAGTCAATTCTTCGCCAATTTTAACACTTCTGGTGAATTTAAATGAGATCACATTTTGTCCAGCTGCAATAAATGTAGTGTTTGGCTTACAATCGTGCTATTTTATTTATTAATTAATTGCCAACAATAAGGGTTATTATTAAACAAATCACGTGATTAATACACAAATATAATACGTATATATATATAGCTTACATTCATGAATCGTGCTGGACCTAATAACAAGCACATTACATCTTTTCTCTGGGACCACATTATACTAAAATCCCTTCCGCCTTCTAATTTATTTTCTTCATGTGATGTGAGAGGAACTAATGCACCGATACACAAGCGAAGCTCATCCCCTTCATTGAAATCTTTTGTTGCAACTATGCACGCTTCCCTTTTAGAAGATCCAAGATACCTTTTTGTTTCAGTGATTTCATATCCAGCATTTGCCTGATACATTTGTAAATATCTTTTTGCGTGGCTATTATTGAAATAAAAGAAACAATCAATATATGTATTATGTTATGCTTATTTAGAAGTTGACTTGACTGGAAATAACGATCGTGTTATGAAATTAGATTACTTGAAGAAAGTGAGCTCGTCTAAAGTTGATTGTACCACATTTCTAATAGCAGGGATTCTATAGTGTGTTCAAGTTAAATATAAAATTCACAATTAACTAATGCATGTGTGGATTTGCGCAACGAAAAAAAATTATTTAACCACAATTATAGAATATACACGAGTATTTGAACTTTTGTTAACTGAAATGTATATATTATATGAGAGTATTTTTGGCGATGGTGTTATATGTACTAGATGACATTTTTTCGTGTATGATCAAAGTAATTCTATTAACCTTAATAATTCTTCGCACGCCTGGTCTAATTTGACCTTTTCAAGTACATTTTTTCTGATGATGCCAAGAATGACCTCAGATGAAACGTCGACCATTTCATAATTAGGATTCAGTTTAAATGTGTTAAACCATAAGAATAGTTGATCTATAAGAATGTCAGTGAGTAGATCGTCTATTTTTTCCACAACTTTGAACGAAGTGAGGGTTGTTGCGAGCATTTTAATTTTAATTTTTTTTTAAAAAAAATTTTCTCTTCACGTAAGTTGTTTGTTCTGATAATAAATAAACCTTTTTAAAATTCGACTGTTAATAAAAAACAACAGTTAAATAGGTTGTATCACAAAAAATTTTTTTGATTTCTGGGGGGGGAGAGCTACCGAAATTACATACAACGCGATTAATTTCGTGAAACAGCAAATCCTGATTATAATTAAATATTAAAACTTAATATTATGTAATCGAACAAACAAAACTGAAAAATTATTGATTCTTTATTAGGATAAATAAAAATTACACATACATATTTTGCATATTCTACACATTACATCATTGTTCTCACCTGATTATTATATATATAAATAAATTCTCCTGTTCATAATAATAATTTTTTAAAGATGTAATGAACGACGGTAATCAAAAAAAAAAACAAAGTCACAGTCATTGTCATCTAAAAAGTGAAACTTTATTACAGCTGAACAAAAAAGCGAAATTTGCTTATTAAAAAGAAATAATCTCAACCAAAAAAATTTTTTTTTTGTAATAAAGAACAATTTTTTCTTAGTAAAAAAATTGTCAATCCTGATCATCTCAACGAACTTTTGTTACAACGAATTTAGGTGGTCAGTCCCACACATTCGTTATGACAAGGTTAGACTGTATATCTAATAGCATATTAACATTACTACTACTTGCCTTGTTCGTTTTATTCGTTTTATTTACTTTATTTGCTTCGTTTTATTCGCTTTATTCGCTTTATTTGCTTTATTCGAATTATTTTTTACTCAATTATTTGCTCAAATTATTCAAATTATTTTTTACTCGAATTATTTGTTTTATTCGTTTTACTTGAATTCTTTTTCCCTAACTACTACAAAAGATTATGATATTATTTTAGTACAAAGAGCTTTAGAAATAAATATTTAACCAATAACTTAATTACAATATAAAAGAGTTATTGATTTATTAAATTAAGCCAATAATTAACTAAAAAAATAGGATTAATTTTAAAAGAATATCTGATAAATATTGGTGCTTTCAATATTTACTAATGTCATAACTGCCCCTCTTATCAATCAATTATCATCGATGTATCTGTAATTTCATAGTTAGTTTTTTGTTGTTGCCATAATTAATTTTAATAGTTGCCAAAATTATCTCCAACTATTTGAACTCTTTAGTCAAATGTATATTAATATATAGTTATTTTATGTTCATTCATATAAAGAATATTAAGAATCCATAATTATTGCCATAATTACTTTTCTTCCAAAGTGGCAAAACTTTTGACTTTAGTCATTGACATAATGAAAGTACTGACTGAAGGTAGTTTCTCACCAAGGGCCATTATTATGTCTCCTTGGCTATTGTATTTATAATCTGGGATCATGTCAAATTTTCCCTTTTTGATAGAAAAGAAGAATTTTTGTAATTAATAAGGATACATACTGGTAAAGTCATATTGACCTCCATAACCTTTCCATTCATTTTTGGCCAATATCAATCCACCTCTCATTATGTCTGAAATCCATTTAGCCTCTTGAGGATCTAAGGGTTCATTTGCTGATACACTAAGACTAGATTGCTCAAATGCCATAAAGCCATACCCTATAAAAAATAACATATGGTTCATGTACTGTTTCCTGTACATTTCCCATATATTTTCAGTCAATAATTTTTTATAGGAGCATGACTTTTTCATTACCACCACACATACTTATACCCATTGGAATGCCAAACATTTTTGACTTTTCAAGTAATGCATCCCTTTCTTCATTAAATCTAGTATATGTTCTGTATGAGTTTCAAAAGTCTTACAGTAGGCAATGGTAAAATCCATCAAGTGATACAAGTGGTGTTACAAATTTTACCAATAAATTTCAAGAAAATAATTGTGATACAAGCAGACTAAGAGTTTTAGCCAATAGAATTTAAAGAAAATTAATATGATACAAATGGTCTTTTCAAATTTAGCATGAAATACTTGATATGGAATCAGTATGAAATTTGTAACTATAACATACTGAAAAGGTACATTTTAATTCCGCATATAATAATAAGATACGGAATAGGTATGGAATTTGTAGCATACTAATACTGAAAAGCCATATATAAGGTATGAAATTTGTGACATATTAATACTAATACTAATACTGGAAAGGTTCTAATATGTTTTGATTCTGTGTTGCAAGTGTGCAATCTGAGTTTCCTATTTAATAGGTTATTTTATGTTCAACACACAACCTACCTGTTGACTTACAGTCAAAGTTATTTTTATATGACATGCTGACTTATGGTCAAAGTTACTTTATCCTTTTGGATAAAGGGTCCCTAGGTTCTATTTTACTAACTATATCCCAAAGGCATCCCCTTGAGATGTATCTGAATAATTAAAATGGTTCCCAACTAATAATTAAAGGCTGACCAGACCATTAACCATTAGAAGGGCTGGGGGGTCAATCACACTGGGTTTATTAGTTACTTACAGTCGAAGACTATTTTATGTAAGGTTATATATTTATTATTATGTTGTTATCAAGGCTCTTATCAACAATATTAACAATTGATTAATTAATGATGCTTATTAACTTGGTCTAAAGCCAAGTGTATTTATACCTCTTGGGGCAATACAAATAATGTGATATGTGCTACTCTACTCTCCAATAATATGCTTATCAACTAATTACTAAATAAATATTTACATCAGATGAGTAGGTTAATAAATATAAATATAGAAATATGAATAGGAATAATCTTTCATGTGAGACTGCACAATGTGCAGCACAACCATTACAATGATATAGAAAGATGGTCATTGGTCGTGATGTAATATTTAGCACATCACATGACTTCCGTAGTAAATTCGTTCTAATTGGTCAATATTAACCAGGCAATTGATAGGTCCAAGATTTACTATCTCACACTATTTAAATTAAAATGTTTCAAAAATCAGAAATAAAATTTTGAAAAAAAAACTTTTGTAAATAATAAAACACTTACAGTCAACCTAATCATTAATTTAACTGTTCTGTACAGAGTTACAAATCCTGGTGCTTCATCTAGTGAAGTAATGGAACAAAATCCATACTTGTAAACAAAAATAAACCATCAACAGGCTGTATGAGTCAATATGAAGACCATTGTGACCATTGTGTTGATCTGATAATTGAATGCTCAAGGTTAACTTTAACTTATCCTCAATCTTACAAAATAACTTTAGGAGATTTTTATATACATCATACCTAAAGATTGGTACTGCAATTGGCTGCAATTCCAATTTTCTATATCTTTAATCATGCCATATGGCAAATATATCATCATGATTACATTCGGCTAGTTTCAATTCATCTTTAATGTACCTTTTTGATAAATCTTTCAAATCAAAACTATTTTCCAATGTAAATGTTTCATATCCAGCAATAAAGCTCCGAACGGTTCAGTTCGGTTCAGTTTTTCAGTTTACATTTGAACCAAAAATTTCAGGTATCCTAAATTCGTTAACTATGCAAAAATAAACATAACATAATAACTTAT
>CAUDNR010000530.1:1816-29923 GCA_958430865.1 Entrophospora sp. SA101
TTATAATTTTTTGTGTACAAGTCGGGTTCGGGTTGAGATTTTTATAATTTTTTTGTGTACAAGTCGGGTTCGGGTTGCCAATTATAAATTTGTTCGGGTTCGAGTTGGGTATTTATTCAATTATGATGACCCGTGCAGGCCTCTAATCTAAATCCGGGTTACATTATTTAACCAAACATCTGGATTTGCATCTATCATTGCTTATTTAGTAAGGCTCTTATTTCTTGGATCTTGTATGATTTGCTATCTTCATTTAAATATTTCAAAACTTTACTAATCAAAGTAGGTATAGTTCTTTTTTTTTAGTTCTTTTCTTAACTTGCAATGTGAGTTGCTAATTGAGATAGTGGGTTTGAATGAAGATTTGATTTGTTGATCATCTTACACTTAATATTTACATGTGGATTGTTGTCAGCATATGGGGTGATGATTTATAGGTGCAGGATAATATCTGTGTCCAACCTCAACCCTGATCATAGGTTTCAGATTTAATGAAAATTTTCCTTTCACAAATAAGCAAGAGTCATGCAATTGCATGCCTTGAATCTGTGAAATTTTTTCTACAGACAAGGCCAATTGAACAGATCAGAAGGTTTTGGACAAGCAAGAGCTTTAGCACTCTTTTTGACAGCATTACAATTCTGACAAACTCCAGGGCATTGCTCCCCCCTAAATTTAATTGCATCACTGTATAATTGGGGTGAGTAGGCAAATTAACCTTTGCATACCAGGGAAGATGAGAATAATCATGATGTTTTAAATATTTGAGACTTGAAGTAATAATATTCAACATCTGTAAATAAATTTCTAATAATCAAACTGATAATTTTCTAATGTTCCCAGAGCAGTTTTCCATATGCGAGTGTAAGGTTGTGGCAAAACCTCCTTAGTAATTGCCGAAACCATGGCAAAATATATTAAATCTTATCAAAAATCCTGTTGAAACTATGCTGAAATGGCAAAACTTTGCCAAAACTCTAATAAACAATTAATGTGTAATCTTCCAAAACCCTGCTGATTGATTTCTGGAGGAGTTTCGGCAAACAACCTTATGTTTCCTTAATATTAAAACATCGGATGTGTTCAGTGAGTGTTATAAATTAAACAGAAAAATTCATGTAACAATTTTTTCTGTGATAGAAAAATTATGTATTTTTTTATGAATAATAATAAATACCATAATGAATTTTTGTTTCATTCCTTTATAATTTTACAATACAAGCAAGTACTAACTGATAAAAATTGTTTGTTCATAACAATATGTAAAAAATTTTTATTGTATATATTTTAAATAAAACATAATACATTGATTGGTTAATATGAATGTCTTGAAATAACCTGTTTTTCTATACTAAATATTAATGACACCTTTATTATCATTGTCATCTTTATCATCATTATCATCTTTATTATTATTGTTATCAATATTTTCAATGCCAAGAACAGGTGAATTTTTGTTGATTGGCAACAATGATGCTTTTTTATCTGTTTTAATATTTATGATTACATTGTATAATCTGGTAATAATGTTATTAGCAATAATAACTGAACTTGTTATCAAAGTTAAGAATGGAATTATGTCATATGATATTATAGAGTTTATATAGATAACCTTTAAAAAAAATAACAAATCTTTTTTTAGTTGAATTATTTAAAGAATTGAATTAATTATAATTTAAATGACCAACCTGAATAATAAATTGTGGTATATCTTCAATAAAAAAATTTGTTAAACTGCACCAAAATATTAATGATAAAGAATTTGATGAAAATGGTGCAGAAAATGGTTTCAATCCAGCCATTTTTGATGATAATATCAACAATGTATCAACTTCTGTACTTGAAATTACTGTAAAGATTGCCAGAATGTTTACATATTTTTTAAACCATTCATAGAATTCTTGATTGTTACTGATCTCTTTAATGACTATAAAAATGCTTGATATAGAATTAAATGTAACTGATAATATCAAGATAATTATACTAAAAATAAAATTTTAAAAATCAATTAATTTATCAATTTATCAATTATTCAGCCAATAAAATTATTAATAAGATACCTTGGTATAAATAATTGTGGGATATTTTTACCATTATTGACTATAAATGAAATGTCCAATATAAAATCAGTAAGAATCAAAAAAAATTTCAAAATAACAATATTGTTACCCTAAAAATTATTAAATATTTATTAGCATACATACAATAAAAATAATTTTAACATTAATTAGATGTTATGTACCTCTGGATATTTTTTATGTGAATACCCAATCAATATTATTATAATTATAATCATTATTGGAATGATTATTAAACCAATTTTAAACTCTTCCAAAAGATCATATAAATTTCCTATTAAATAAAATATATTTGATCAATATTGAATTGCATATATAAATCATATTTATGTTGTATTTATTACTTGAAAATATAAATCCATGATTCTCATCAATAAAACTTGTATGATTGTTTTTTGATATTCCAGTGATGAATTTATTTTTAATCAATATGTTTAAATTATTTAAGATTTGGGCAGCATTAATTTTCTGCAAATCTTCTTCATTGTTATTAGATTTTAAGATTTTAAATGATAACAATAAAGTAAATGGTGAAACTGTGTAATCCATTTGATCCTTAATGAAATTCAAATGAATTGGATCGATTGGTATTGTATTAGCTAATCCAATTGTTAAATTCTTAATGAAATTTAATTTATTTGTTGAATCCAGACTATTGAATAAGTTTGTTCCTTTGGAATTGAGTCTCAAATTACCATTTACTGAATCTAATTAACAAATAATTAATTATTAAAAAAAGGTTTTATTAACTTAATCTAAAAAATTTATCAGAATATTGAATACTTCATTACCTGAATATTGAATTTCTGGATTATCTTTAAAGACAATAAATTTATAAACATTTTGATAATAACACTTTAATTTATTCATTTAAACTGATTCGCAATTATTTAAATAAATTTACCTGTAGTAAATTTCCACACATTTTCAAGAATTCCTGTTAATGGTTGGTCAGTGGAAAATTTAATCAATGCACCATTATCAACTATTACATAATAGCTTGTGTTAGGAAGATTAAATGTGCTTGTTAATACTTGAATGGTCAAGCTTTTTTTATCATCACTTATTTTACAATATTCTGAATTAGCTGAGAATGATTGCCTGAAAATATCTTGATCATTATTATTTATCTGATAGATAGAAATATTATTAACAGTTGGAACAATTGGTAAATTATATGTTATATTTATTTCTTCACTTGCTAATTTTATTATTCCATTTATTGGTGGATAAGTAGATTCAATATTTGGATTAATATATCCTTTATCTAATAATAAAATCATTAAATTAGATATATTAAATCAGAAATCAATATTTTATATAAATGTAAAATGTTTTTACCATCTGGTAGAAGTTTAGGAACTTCAGTTGTAATAAATTGCCAATTCTTATTATCATTTTCATTAGGTATAATTGCAATAAATGTATTATTTTGGATAAATGTTCCATGATTCGAACCCTGAGCAAATGATGAAACTGTCAAATTATTTGGCAGATCTATAGTTGATTTTAACTTCAATTCATTATCTAATAAATATCCATAAGTTATGTATTTAGCACTATATGTTTCACTTGGTAATATAACATTGAGTAAAAATCCACCATAAAATAATGTATCAATTGTCAAATCAGCAACATTTTGAATTTGGTCAAATTCTAATGGTTCAGTTCCTGTAATAGCACTAACAAATAAATAATAGTAGGTTAATATTTATCAAGATAATAATAGTATTGTGTAATAATCATAAACCCACCCATTTAATGAAAATGAAATTTTTGTCCAATAAATTTTAGGGATTCCACTTTTAAATAAACCCAAAACACAATTATATACCGAATTAGCAAATCCTGTGCCACAAATTTGATATGCAAATACTAAATCTATATATGTGGTTTGATATATCAGGAATGGTCCAACAGTTTCATCTTTATATATTAAAGTGACATACATAGATAATGATGGTTGATTTGGTTCAATGTTTTTTGTACTATTATCATTTTCAATGACTGTAGTGTTAGCAATTACAACTCCAAATCTACCATTTAAAGCTGTAAAGATGCTAGCAGATTTTAGTGTGTCACCATATTCAATTGGTGCTTGAGCAATAATTCCACTTTTCAAATTGATGATCTCTCCATTTTCATTTCTAAAAATATTTGTAAATATATATTTATATTAAAAAATTGTTAGAATTATTTGAATTTATAAAATCAAAGAAACAATAATTACAGCAAACTGAAATAAATCCATTGAAAATCATTTGAATCTGTTTTGCGGTTAAACATTAAAAATCCTCCATTAAAATCTCCACTTTCTCTAAAAATAAATGTATTATAAAGTTTACCATTTAAAGAAGGTGATTTTTCTATGTAGAATTTACTGAATTGGATTTAATAAATTAGCTTAATTAAAAATCAAAAGCTATTTTTTTAAATTAATCATAATAAATTATTTACTTGATGAATTCTCCATTTTTAGATAATAAATTTCCATAAGTTGCAGATGAATTGACATCAGTAGAATTCATATAAACTATCACAGCATATTTTGGTGAAAGTTTATGTATTCTCACAATAATTTTGTCCTCATTTATTGCATAACAAAAATTAAACTCAGGTATTGGATATGTCTGGGTGGAAGTTTCTATTGCTCCATTAGCATGAATAACCCTAACATAAAATTTTGGTTCAAGGCATGTTTTGTTAATGGGTTTAACCATATAAATAACTAGAGTTCCATCAATATAAAACAAAGTATTAAATAATTGAAGGCCAGGTTCATTATCATTGTATGAAGCTACATTATAAGAATTTACATGTTGATAATTTAGAAAAGTTATAGATGAAAATATTAATAATGCTATTAGACTAAATTTTTTTCCAGCCATAAATATTATAATTTGTTCTAACTATTTGAAGGAAAGATAATCAAAATCAAAAGTCAAAAAGGTCATAAGAAAATACAAATACTATAAGTCACAATTATGTAAAAAATGATTGTACATATATATAATTCACCAACAACATGATTATTATTGTGAAATTACTAAATTTATCTGTGTAAAATCAAAAAAACGAATATTGGCAACTGATTAAATAAATAAATCCTATGGGTTGTTGGCAGAGAATAGTAATTAATTCCCTTTCTAGAACCTTAGAATATGCAGGAATATTGTACAAACATAAGTACAATTATCATTACCAAAAATGGTTAAAAATGGTTTGTACTATACCCACTGCATGAAATTATACTGTACTCAATCTAATACTAACACAACCACTCTAGAATCTTATAATAATATCTTTTGCATAATAAAATTTTTTCAATCAAAATGGAATTTTATAGAAAAAATCACAATTTAATCAAATCATTCTTACATATTTTTTACCAGGGTAAACAAATAACGCTTTAAGAAAATCTTGACATGAAGTTGGACATTTGTTATATATGATGACATACATGTCTCAACTTTTGGATTAATAATAAATTTAGCTTGCGATAGCCAAGTAATATTCATTCCAGACAATTTTAATGCTTTTTAGGTAGAATTTAAATCTGCGTAACAGATTTGGTTTTTTTGAGTAGTTATTAATTTATTTATTGTTTTTCATACTATTACTTTAAATGGGATTTCAAACAAAGATATTTGAAGTGTAAATTTAAGGCTATTTATTTTTCCTATTATAATTATGGTACATATAATAAGAGAATTAATCGAATCATTCAAGCAAGATGTGATGCAGACACAATTAATGGTGCAAGATGCAATCCGTACAAGACATATTCATTTGCCACAACAGAAAGTATTTCTATACTTGTAAGATCATTTATAAATTAAAAGAATACAGTAATATATAGATATTATTCTTATGATGATAGGAATGATTATAATGATATCAGGAAAAGAGGAAATGAATATGAAGTGACAAATATTGGGTATTTTATACATAACTATTAATATTTTGAAATTTGGCTTATGTGATTCTAAAGATAATAATCATATATATGGATCAATTCCTTATAATAAAAGTCAAAAATTTTCCAACACAACCTTTCAAGCGATTAAAAACGACTTTATAAGAAACACTTTGACACGACTAACCATTACTGTTGAGCTTGCTTTATTCTACGTGTTAGTTGGAATAAAACCTTAAAGTAAATGTAAAAAAAAAGTGACCTTTACAGCCTGGCATAGATTAACAAATAATTAGGCCAGTCTCCTATTTTAATAGTTGTTAGGGAGCCCTAGTCTGGCTCTAAAAATTTTATTATGATTGAAAAAGTCATTGTTAAAAGAAAAACAACGAAAACTTTTTTTTTACTATGTATCTTGAATCATTAATACATTCAAGTGGACGATAAAAATTTTACTCGTGTAATGGTTATAATGAATGACACTTGATATATATAAAGATATTAAGCCAAAATATTTGTCAAGGTATCCAAAATCGTTGAAATAATTATTATTTGTAAACTGCGAGCAGCTAATTGGTGCGAACACATATGTTGCAGTATATTGTTTATTTAGGAAAATATTATTATTATCATTCATTATTGTTATATTATAATTTGCGATTTATTATACGTGTAATTGATATTAATTTTAACAAATGGGTAAAATTTTTTGAAAATAACTATTAGACCATCTTCCCACCCTGTAATCTGGAAAATTATAAAATTTTTTGATTTGTAGCCTATTGATTATAAATAAAGCAATTGTTGGTGATACCATGCATGTAGAGTTTTGCCGATGCTGTGACCCAAACTAAGAGTTTTGAGTTACAGCGGCCGGCCCATTGAATCTTTATTTATAAATTGTCGAATGTTCACTATCGAGTTTTTATATCTTTCTTTAATTCTCATATTAAGAAATTCCAAAATAACCATTTATAATAATAATAATAATAATAATAATAGATTTTTTATAAATATACGGTGGCTATTTTTTCAAACGTATAAACAAAAATGAAAAACGGAGAAAAAAAGAACAGCCAAGTTAGTCATATATAAATTTGTTTATCACCTCTTTCTTCTCTTTTTTAATAATAATAAAACTCTAAATTATATTGATTTTTGTAATACTTTTCTTCCAGCTAACTGAAAACAAAAAATGTATTCTGGCTATTGGGAGATCAGGGAACGGAAAAAGTTTTACGGCAAAAATTCTTGGAGCAGATGATGCGATAGTATCTGATGGTGCAGATTCATGTACCAAAGGAACCATGTTATATACTTGTGGAGATAATGGTTTCCTATACATTGATACGCAAGGTTTTGATGACTCCGAAGGAGTGAAGGGTGGCGATGCTCAAACGGCTTTATCGATTCTCAAAACTATGAATGAAAATGGTATCACTAAACTACACACAATTCTTTGGTTTGTTGTTCCTGAAACTCGTAAACTCGGATCTTTAGTTCGTCAAGCAAAATTCATCGAATCACTTGCCCAATATTATGATGGCAATGTTTGGGATAATGTGATTATTGTTATGAAAGGTCAAAAGTCATCCAAATCGGCTTCCCAAGGTCCAATTGAAGCAGCAAAAGAAGTATCAAAAAAAAATTACGAAAATAAAAATATTAAGGTTTTTCATATTTCTTTATATGAATATCTTGATACAGATACATACGAAACTTTTGATGATGATACACTTAATAAAATGGGGTAAATAAATAATTTTTATGTTAATTGTTCAAAAGTTATTTTATAGCGATTAAAAAAAAATCTTTTTTTTATCTTAAAATTAGGATTTTCAAAAAAACGGAACCAAAAAAAATCTTAAATCGGTATATTGAATTAATGAAAGGCCATGATCAACATCTTGTTACAATTCTATTTAAGGAAGCAAAATGCTTAAAATGTCCAGAAGAGAATGATCCAAGATTAACAATTTCCAATTGTCATGGTGAATCGGAAAGAAAACATGAACATCCTAAAAACGTTCATACTGGAAATACTTATAAAAAGCATTCTCTTGGCCTTTCTGGTTACCATCCAGGTAATTTAGTAAAACATCATCCTGGTGGGAAAATTAAAATACATAAATTTAGTTCCGTTACACCATGTCATACTGGTCAAAAAATTGAATACCATCCTAATGAAAATTCGGTGCATCCATTAGTAGCAGTAGGACACCAGTATGAAACTAATGATAATAACGTACTTCCAGTAATTGCAAGAGCTTTAACATTTTCACTTGTTAATCTACAGAGAACTGTTCATACTCCAAAAATTCATGGATGTTGTGGTTGGGGAGAAGGTTCAGATGGCTGTTCTTATGCTTGTTGTAAACAATCAAAGGGCAGTATTGGATGTAGAGAAAAATATAATTGTTGCAATAATTTCGAACCTTGTGTAAAAAAACATGATTGTTGTAATCAGATAGTAGGAGCAGACACTAATGGATGTGAAACAGTTTATGATTGTTGTCAACGAGAAGATAATAGTGAAGGCTGCAGAGATCGTCATGACTGTTGCAGACAAATGACAAAGTGTAGGAAGAAATATGATTGTTGTGGAGTTGATTCTAATAATGGTAATAACGGTTGTAGAGATTATTATTCATGTTGTGGCATTGAAGTTGGTAACAATATTGGTTGTACACCTGTTTGCAATGGTTGCTCTAATGATTTAAATTCTCCCGGGTGTATGGAAATTTGTAAATTTTGTCATAAAGATCCTCAAGAGGGATCTTGTACATCAAATTTTTATAAACATGATTTCGGACCTGATGTTCCTGAACCAGTTATCTGGTAAAGATTTATAAGTTTAAACAAAGAGTGTTAATATTTCTTGGTTGATTGGATGCCAAGTAGATAGCATTCAGAAAGGAACATTAACGCATAATTCAGATGACATTTAATATACATTTGTTATTAGGATTATATTTTATATGTATAAACTAAAGAAAATAATAAAATATAATTTTATTAAATACTTTATATCCATATATACACCTGCAATGTCGATTAATAAAAATTCGCAATTTAATTATACATGCAGTCCAAATAGTTTTTGTCAACGATAAAAAAAATTTCTCTTAACGTTCATTTCATTACTTAAAATGAATGACAAAGACAAAAACACAATATTCGTAATAAAGAAAGTGTTAAGTTTAGAGACCTAGCGTCGAATAATAATATTATTGGTAGTAGTTGCACTTGCTGCCATCATTTTGTCAAATATTGAAGGTTAAAATCATTCTCATAATACCAAACTTCATCGTCTAATCTCACTGTCAAATGACAATTCAGATCTACCTTTTGAACCAATCATTATTCCATTAAAATCTTTAAGTTTTTTTTGTGTTCTAGTGTCATTTAAAAACTTAAATGATTATTTTCTGGCGTTTAGGAGGCATTGTTGAACTTTACTTTTATGTTTCAATAATGGAAGTGAAAAATAAAAGATTACATACACCAACGCGCGTTAAAATAAATAATTCCAATTTAACTTCCTAACGTAGTAAAATCAACATACTAAAAAGGAATAAGACTTCGCAACAAATATTTTTTTCAGAAAATCTTTAAACCTCGAGAATTCGGATATCAAAATTTTGTGAAAGGTATCTGAATATAACCACTAGATATTTGAGTGACAAAAGAAGTTTAAAGTCAAGTATCTTTTTTCTTTTTTGGTGGTATAAAATTGATTTTTTGATTTTGAAATTAAAAAAAATTGCCTTTACTATTATAGAAATAAGATTTTTTGTACAAAATCTACTTCATAAATTGGCGTGATTCTTCAATGATAAGACAACTTTTGTTATTTGGTAGCACGACGCGATGTAAAAATTAATATTAATAGTGTCATCTCTCGGGGACTAAAATGATCAATGATCCAAGACAACCACTTGGTCTTCCGGGAATTTACAAACCATCACCTAAATCCTTGCAGGAAACTCATGGGAGACACACCTTCACTCGATGGTAGAGTTATTTATGAATGATAATCGATTGAAAGAATTAAAAACACCTGGGTTGGGTGACAGCTAACGATATTATTAATTAATTAATTAATTAATATTTATATTTATATATGCATATACGACTAAATTTTTGAACTTTCCATATAATGATAATAACATAAACTTCTGCATAAAATTCCACCAACAATTATTGTTGGAATATCCTATTTAAGATCAAGTGACCACAATTTCCTTGCAAAAAGTATAGCGACTAATAATACTAATACCAAGTGAAAATTTCGAGCCCCATATTTAATTATTAATTTCAATGCAACATCCTCATAATCATCTATATCTTTTACATTGCCTTTAACACAACAAAATATAATAATAATGTCTGTTATTATTATATTGAATTCGTAAATTTGTCAGTGACATTGACACTTTAAGTAGAGTGCCCACAACAGTATTAAATGATGGAAAATATGTAGATTTAGAATACAGGGCCTTAAGAAAATCTACCCAAAGATATACAATTGACATTAAGTCAATATCATTGTTTTTGAAAAAAATATTAACTGTTGATTTCATTTTATTTTAATAATGAATAGCCTGTAAGTATTTTCATAATTTACTATTACTACAGTCAATATCATTGCTTTGAAACATATTAACTATAGTTTTCATATTATTTTAAATAATAATAGGTAGTAAGTATTTTCATCATTTACTATTATTGCAGTCAATATCATTGTTTTTGAAATTAACTGTTATTTCATTTTATTTTAAATAATAAATAGTGGGTAAGTATTTTCATAGTTTATTATATTTTAAATAATAAATGGGAAGTAAGTATTTTCATCATTTACTATTATTGCAGTCAATATAATTGTTTTTGTAAACATATTAACTGTTGGTTTTCATTCTATTTTAAATAGTAAATAAGGTAGTATTTGCTCTTTAGTTCTTTTGATAGCTTTATTTATTACTTTAAAATTTTTGACAATATAAATTGCATTTTTCTTTTACTTTTATCTTATATTGATGTTTATTTTTCATTTTTGGTTATAATTTTTACGTTGCGTAGGTTTCATGCAAATTATAATGATTATTTTACAATATACATATGTAGCGAAAATAAATAAAACAATTCATACATAAGTGTTTATTATAATTTGAGAGATAAGCAAGGTTTACGTGTCAACGTAAATGGAGAATAAAGTTACGTCCAATAAAAGAGTAAGTAATATTATTATTAATATTAATACTACGAATCGAAATACCTTTTATAATAAAACTTAAGGTGAACTAAAATACGTTAATTTTGCGCTTTGTAACATTCCGTACGATGAATCTGTTATTATTATTATTATTAATGATTTTTTTTTTTGTTTTTTCAATTTACTAACGTTAAGTTAAGCGGAAAGTCTGTGTTCAGTCAGTTAATTCATGAAAAACCTTGTCAATCTTGATCAAAGAGATATAAATAAGGAAATATTTTTGCATAAAAACATCATCCGTTCTTACATGTATTATTATTATTATTATTATTATTATTATTATTATTATTATTATTATTATTATTATTATTATTCTCACATTTACTTGTGATTCTTTATTTTTCGTTGAGAAAAATTTTGTTGAGATGTTATAACTTTATCACAAAATGTTCGAGTTTAATGTGAGAATTGAATTTGTATTAACTGCTAGTGAAGGGAAATTTAATAAAGGCGCAGATACGCCCTCATTCCGTCCGTTTAGAGTAACTTCTAATCAGGCCAACTCCTCCTTTATTGCCGGTGTGGCGATGATTTCTGTTGCATTTGCTCTTTCTCTTTCCGCCAGTTAATTTTAATTTATGGATGGCCTGTACAAAGTGTCTTTCTGCTGAATGAACCTGGAAAACCAACCAAGATAGAACGTAGCTCTGCATCACAGTGCAGTATTTGCAATTCTTCAGTTTGTTTATAATCATCAGTGTCTCGGTCTCTTTTGCGTAGGTATTGAGACTGACAGCTCTCTAGTACTCAACGAAATGCCAAGAAAAATTAATTCATCAACGGAACCGATCAATTCGAATCTTAAAGGAGATTCCAAGAAAAACCAACATTGCCTTAAAAACTTCCAAGAATTTGCAGGCTACTGCTGTTGGTGTAGTAGGAGAATGAGGAGAAAATCGTCGACATGGCGAACGACAGCAGGAACGCCCAAATAATTTGCAATCCAATCTAGTAAACCAGCAAACCTACAAAAGGTCCCGGCTGAATCTCTATTACTGAAAGCAAGCTTCTTGTCAATACAGGCAAACCCTTGTAATGTTTACTCAAAGGATCAACTGGTAGAATACTGTATTGATCTTTAGTATCCAATTTGTATAGCAAGTACCCCTTTCCAAATGTGCGGGTCCACTTTTCGACATGTCCAACGTTCTCATAGGATGTGTGGAAAATCTCTTTCTCAATATCATCATTAATGCTGAAGAAAATTGGGCCAAGTGATGATGGATAACTCTGACCTTTCTGACATTATCCCTTTTTAGGGACCAAACCGCATGGGTTCATTCTGAATGATTCTAATGGTATGTTGGCAGGGTCATACAGCCCTGCTACACTCTCTAATTCTAATTCCTTCTGGGCAGATGCTTCAGGGTTCAACTTTATGGATGGGAGGTTCTATTTTGTTTCCTCTCAGATTTCTGAAGCTATGCCCGAGGCCTTCCTTCGGACCTTGTATAATGTATCAACTTGGGGTGCTGCTTGGTCAGAGTTTCAATTTCTCAAATGTTGATGGGTATGTTTACTTTAAATATCTTTCTTGTCTAGTCAGTCGAGAATCACAATTTTTGTGCTAATGGTAAAATAGTATTGATGGTTCTAACAGTTCTTAGCAGCATCTATATCAGTTATATAAGAGGGGAATTTTATTTTGATGTGTTGTGGTTGTTGTTGTTGTTAGAGTGGTGTTGTTTTCATTATCATTATTTTTCTTGTTATTATCAATATTGTTATCAATATCGTTATCGTTTATTATTATCATCATTGTTATCACTTCCCCTTCCTATTCCAATGCTCTTACTTGAGAAATTCTCATTGTAGTTGTTAATTTTTGCTATTGAATTGGTGGAATTAATGGTATGAGGATTTTTGCTGCTTTTGTTGCAATATTTATTAATAATAATATTGATTTTGCCATCATGGTCTTCCTTTGTTGTTCAAGCTGAATTGCGCCTTCGACCGAGATCATAGCGCATGTTTGAGTATCCCTCTGTTCCCAAACATGTACTTGTCAAGCTTGACGAGCTTTGATTGAGCAATGTTTTTTGTTGTGGTAGTAGCCTATGAGCGCCACTTATTGTAGCTTTCAATTTGATCCTCGCCGCTAGTGCTGACAACTCTCCGAATGGATTCGATTTCTGTAGTTGTGACATTACAGTTGGTGCTATTGGCGATATTATTGATAGTTTTGTTGGTGATGTCATTAGCATTGTTTGTGTTATTGTTGTTCTCAGGATTGGTGTTGTCAATCTTGGAGCAGTGCTTGATATTAGGTTGTCTCTTTCCTAGAACTACTACCAAGATCAACTATGCTGTTATTACTATTTATTGGCTGTCTTTCTGACACTATTGTCTCTGCCGTTTTTAATTCAATAATGCCCCCGTTGTGAAGTAGTTAAAGGTACTACCAACTGTCTCAGCAAATTATATGTAACTTGATTGTTGTTTAGATTGCTTGATTCAGAGGAAATTATATCGTTGCTAGTGATTGAGGTAGGAAGAGGCGTGTTTCTAGTAGTTGAATCGGCAGGAGGTGTGTTAGTGCTAGCTGTGCTTTGAAAAGTGCCAGGGACTACAACTGCTGCTCTTGTTATCGATCTTGTACCTATAACTTCATTTAGTACATTGGATTTCTTTGACCCCGTGCTAGAGTAGTTTTCTCCCAATTAATAATCTCTTCTTTATTAATTATTATTATTATCTATTGTAGTAGTAATGATTTAGAGCTAGCTTTTATTTATATTATTATTAAACAGTTGCTTCCATGAATTGAAAAATCAAATAAATGTTGAATGTTTGTTGCTTATATTATTAATATACATAAATATATGTGTGTGTGCGATTGTAGCTTGTTTTTATATAATTAATATATATCATATATATGCAATATTTATTGTTGTAGTAGTGTCGTAATATTTTTTATTTTATTTTTTAAAAAATATTAAATGTATTAATTGTTAATGTGTTAAGTATTATTGAAGATTGCCAGCCAGGCTTTCCTGACTGCTTCATTTTTTTTCATTTTTTTTTTTTAAAAAAAAATTTTTAAATAGAGGGAAATTCCCACATGATTTTTTTTGTTTATCGCAGGAAGATCAAGTATATTTTAATATATTTTTTTTAAACCTTTAAAAGTTAGTACTATTATTGTTTTCAAACCTTATCTTATAATAATTAATATAAATGGAAAGGGGATGATTACTACATTCTTTATATTTTTCTACAGAGAAAAAATAAAATTATCAAGTTAAAATGTCATTCAAGAACTTATTATCACCAGAAAGAGGTAAACTTGTATATATACAAAATTTATAATAATAATACTTTAGCCAATTCTGATAATAGAGAAAATGAAAAAGGGTATTATTCAAAAGAAAAAATAAACGGGTACTTTTAATAGATTTTATGGGAACCAATTACTAAGGCTCCGAACGAATCAAATCGAGTCGCATTTAAACAAATTTTGGGGCGATCATCATATAAAAACTTCTAAATGCGTAATGAAACTTAAAAATCATGTGAAAGAATAAAATAAAATCTAGTTTTTAAAAAGACAAAAAAATTTTCATAATGTGGAAAATCCAAAGAAAAGATATGGAAAGTGAGATGTGATAGTATCATAGAATGGGAAAAGGAAACAGGAATTACAATGGAGCAGAAAATGGAAAGGTTTAAATAATAAGAATAACAGTAGAAATAGTAGTAATAATAGATCTATTAATAGAAACAATAATGAGGATAACAACAACAACACTAATAATAATAATACTAGTACTAGAAGTAGGAACAATAGTAATAGTAGCAATAGAAATAGAAGTGAAATTTTTAACAAATTATTATGTAAACATATGTACTGAAAACCTAATTTTATTTAATAAAAGAGTGGAATTGAGCTATGGCGATGCCATAGATCAGTAGGTCTGGACCGCCATATCCATTCAAGGTGGCAGGTCACAGTTTTGACACCACCATCCATGACTGAATCAATTAACCCATTCCAAGAATGACATGATCATCATAAAATGTTTGGTCAGACCTCTCACTCAGCAAAAAATTTTCATAATCAAATAAAATTTCAGAATGCATTGTTATAGAGGAAGATTTGATAGACTAAAACATAATAAAATTTCAAAATATATTTTTTTATAATTTCAAATTCATTGCAGGCCAGGCTATATTTATGAATCAGATATTACAGGAGATGTAACAGGAAAAAGTGAAATTCAAAAAAGAAGTATTATTATTTCCATTAACAGCACGAATAATAAATTTTGTCTCATGAGTTCTAATTGAACATTCATATTTAAATGTATAGGGACACATGTTTGTTTTTCTCCTTCAGGCATTTTTCAATTATTGAAAGCCCACCCAGTTTACAACGAATAGGTCACAATGAAGTGTTGGAACAAGTTACCAACAGCAATAAGTTGAGGTTTATGTTTTTGTGAAGACTTCATAAGTTAATTGTGATTTCTAATTTTATGTTTTATTACTATTAAATGTAGATCATTTGCTCCGATTGATAGACGAATTGGAAATTTCATTTCAACAAATCTATATGTCCTATAAAAATTAGGTGCTAAATAGATACTAATACTGGATACGTATTAATGTGGAAAAACGTATTTTTGGTGGAAAAAACACATTTTGATATTTGTATTAATATGAATACGTATCAATATAGAACATGGAAAAATATACTCCGTACCATATTCGCTTATTAATATTAATGTTTTTAAATATATCAATAATAATAATAATTACTTTTAACTCTATCCAATTCAAATTAAAAATTTGAATGTTTAAAACTAAAGCTAATATAATAATACATGTAAGAACGGATGATGTTTTTATGCAAAAATATTTCCTTATTTATATCTCTTTGATCAAGATTGACAAGGTTTTTCATGAATTAACTGACTGAACACAGACTTTCCGCTTAACTTAACGTTAGTAAATTGAAAAAACAAAAAAAAAAATCATTAATAATAATAATAATAACAGATTCATCGTACGGAATGTTACAAAGCGCAAAATTAACGTATTTTAGTTCACCTTAAGTTTTATTATAAAAGGTATTTCGATTCGTAGTATTAATATTAATAATAATATTACTTACTCTTTTATTGGACGTAACTTTATTCTCCATTTACGTTGACACGTAAACCTTGCTTATCTCTCAAATTATAATAAACACTTATGTATGAATTGTTTTATTTATTTTCGCTACATATGTATATTGTAAAATAATCATTATAATTTGCATGAAACCTACGCAACGTAAAAATTATAACCAAAAATGAAAAATAAACATCAATATAAGATAAAAGTAAAAGAAAAATGCAATTTATATTGTCAAAAATTTTAAAGTAATAAATAAAGCTATCAAAAGAACTAAAGAGCAAATACTACCTTATTTACTATTTAAAATAGAATGAAAACCAACAGTTAATATGTTTACAAAAACAATTATATTGACTGCAATAATAGTAAATGATGAAAATACTTACTTCCCATTTATTATTTAAAATATAATAAACTATGAAAATACTTACCCACTATTTATTATTTAAAATAAAATGAAATAACAGTTAATTTCAAAAACAATGATATTGACTGCAATAATAGTAAATGATGAAAATACTTACTACCTATTATTATTTAAAATAATATGAAAACTATAGTTAATATGTTTCAAAGCAATGATATTGACTGTAGTAATAGTAAATTATGAAAATACTTACAGGCTATTCATTATTAAAATAAAATGAAATCAACAGTTAATATTTTTTTCAAAAACAATGATATTGACTTAATGTCAATTGTATATCTTTGGGTAGATTTTCTTAAGGCCCTGTATTCTAAATCTACATATTTTCCATCATTTAATACTGTTGTGGGCACTCTACTTAAAGTGTCAATGTCACTGACAAATTTACGAATTCAATATAATAATAACAGACATTATTATTATATTTTGTTGTGTTAAAGGCAATGTAAAAGATATAGATGATTATGAGGATGTTGCATTGAAATTAATAATTAAATATGGGGCTCGAAATTTTCACTTGGTATTAGTATTATTAGTCGCTATACTTTTTGCAAGGAAATTGTGGTCACTTGATCTTAAATAGGATATTCCAACAATAATTGTTGGTGGAATTTTATGCAGAAGTTTATGTTATTATCATTATATGGAAAGTTCAAAAATTTAGTCGTATATGCATATATAAATATAAATATTAATTAATTAATTAATTAATAATATCGTTAGCTGTCACCCAACCCAGGTGTTTTTAATTCTTTCAATCGATTATCATTCATAAATAACTCTACCATCGAGTGAAGGTGTGTCTCCCATGAGTTTCCTGCAAGGATTTAGGTGATGGTTTGTAAATTCCCGGAAGACCAAGTGGTTGTCTTGGATCATTGATCATTTTAGTCCCCGAGAGATGACACTATTAATATTAATTTTTACATCGCGTCGTGCTACCAAATAACAAAAGTTGTCTTATCATTGAAGAATCACGCCAATTTATGAAGTAGATTTTGTACAAAAAATCTTATTTCTATAATAGTAAAGGCAATTTTTTTTAATTTCAAAATCAAAAAATCAATTTTATACCACCAAAAAAGAAAAAAGATACTTGACTTTAAACTTCTTTTGTCACTCAAATATCTAGTGGTTATATTCAGATACCTTTCACAAAATTTTGATATCCGAATTCTCGAGGTTTAAAGATTTTCTGAAAAAAATATTTGTTGCGAAGTCTTATTCCTTTTTAGTATGTTGATTTTACTACGTTAGGAAGTTAAATTGGAATTATTTATTTTAACGCGCGTTGGTGTATGTAATCTTTTATTTTTCACTTCCATTATTGAAACATAAAAGTAAAGTTCAACAATGCCTCCTAAACGCCAGAAAATAATCATTTAAGTTTTTAAATGACACTAGAACACAAAAAAAACTTAAAGATTTTAATGGAATAATGATTGGTTCAAAAGGTAGATCTGAATTGTCATTTGACAGTGAGATTAGACGATGAAGTTTGGTATTATGAGAATGATTTTAACCTTCAATATTTGACAAAATGATGGCAGCAAGTGCAACTACTACCAATAATATTATTATTCGACGCTAGGTCTCTAAACTTAACACTTTCTTTATTACGAATATTGTGTTTTTGTCTTTGTCATTCATTTTAAGTAATGAAATGAACGTTAAGAGAAATTTTTTTTATCGTTGACAAAAACTATTTGGACTGCATGTATAATTAAATTGCGAATTTTTATTAATCGACATTGCAGGTGTATATATGGATATAAAGTATTTAATAAAATTATATTTTATTATTTTCTTTAGTTTATACATATAAAATATAATCCTAATAACAAATGTATATTAAATGTCATCTGAATTATGCGTTAATGTTCCTTTCTGAATGCTATCTACTTGGCATCCAATCAACCAAGAAATATTAACACTCTTTGTTTAAACTTATAAATCTTTACCAGATAACTGGTTCAGGAACATCAGGTCCGAAATCATGTTTATAAAAATTTGATGTACAAGATCCCTCTTGAGGATCTTTATGACAAAATTTACAAATTTCCATACACCCGGGAGAATTTAAATCATTAGAGCAACCATTGCAAACAGGTGTACAACCAATATTGTTACCAACTTCAATGCCACAACATGAATAATAATCTCTACAACCGTTATTACCATTATTAGAATCAACTCCACAACAATCATATTTCTTCCTACACTTTGTCATTTGTCTGCAACAGTCATGACGATCTCTGCAGCCTTCACTATTATCTTCTCGTTGACAACAATCATAAACTGTTTCACATCCATTAGTGTCTGCTCCTACTATCTGATTACAACAATCATGTTTTTTTACACAAGGTTCGAAATTATTGCAACAATTATATTTTTCTCTACATCCAATACTGCCCTTTGATTGTTTACAACAAGCATAAGAACAGCCATCTGAACCTTCTCCCCAACCACAACATCCATGAATTTTTGGAGTATGAACAGTTCTCTGTAGATTAACAAGTGAAAATGTTAAAGCTCTTGCAATTACTGGAAGTACGTTATTATCATTAGTTTCATACTGGTGTCCTACTGCTACTAATGGATGCACCGAATTTTCATTAGGATGGTATTCAATTTTTTGACCAGTATGACATGGTGTAACGGAACTAAATTTATGTATTTTAATTTTCCCACCAGGATGATGTTTTACTAAATTACCTGGATGGTAACCAGAAAGGCCAAGAGAATGCTTTTTATAAGTATTTCCAGTATGAACGTTTTTAGGATGTTCATGTTTTCTTTCCGATTCACCATGACAATTGGAAATTGTTAATCTTGGATCATTCTCTTCTGGACATTTTAAGCATTTTGCTTCCTTAAATAGAATTGTAACAAGATGTTGATCATGGCCTTTCATTAATTCAATATACCGATTTAAGATTTTTTTTGGTTCCGTTTTTTTGAAAATCCTAATTTTAAGATAAAAAAAAGATTTTTTTTTAATCGCTATAAAATAACTTTTGAACAATTAACATAAAAATTATTTATTTACCCCATTTTATTAAGTGTATCATCATCAAAAGTTTCGTATGTATCTGTATCAAGATATTCATATAAAGAAATATGAAAAACCTTAATATTTTTATTTTCGTAATTTTTTTTTGATACTTCTTTTGCTGCTTCAATTGGACCTTGGGAAGCCGATTTGGATGACTTTTGACCTTTCATAACAATAATCACATTATCCCAAACATTGCCATCATAATATTGGGCAAGTGATTCGATGAATTTTGCTTGACGAACTAAAGATCCGAGTTTACGAGTTTCAGGAACAACAAACCAAAGAATTGTGTGTAGTTTAGTGATACCATTTTCATTCATAGTTTTGAGAATCGATAAAGCCGTTTGAGCATCGCCACCCTTCACTCCTTCGGAGTCATCAAAACCTTGCGTATCAATGTATAGGAAACCATTATCTCCACAAGTATATAACATGGTTCCTTTGGTACATGAATCTGCACCATCAGATACTATCGCATCATCTGCTCCAAGAATTTTTGCCGTAAAACTTTTTCCGTTCCCTGATCTCCCAATAGCCAGAATACATTTTTTGTTTTCAGTTAGCTGGAAGAAAAGTATTACAAAAATCAATATAATTTAGAGTTTTATTATTATTAAAAAAGAGAAGAAAGAGGTGATAAACAAATTTATATATGACTAACTTGGCTGTTCTTTTTTTCTCCGTTTTTCATTTTTGTTTATACGTTTGAAAAAATAGCCACCGTATATTTATAAAAAATCTATTATTATTATTATTATTATTATTATAAATGGTTATTTTGGAATTTCTTAATATGAGAATTAAAGAAAGATATAAAAACTCGATAGTGAACATTCGACAATTTATAAATAAAGATTCAATGGGCCGGCCGCTGTAACTCAAAACTCTTAGTTTGGGTCACAGCATCGGCAAAACTCTACATGCATGGTATCACCAACAATTGCTTTATTTATAATCAATAGGCTACAAATCAAAAAATTTTATAATTTTCCAGATTACAGGGTGGGAAGATGGTCTAATAGTTATTTTCAAAAAATTTTACCCATTTGTTAAAATTAATATCAATTACACGTATAATAAATCGCAAATTATAATATAACAATAATGAATGATAATAATAATATTTTCCTAAATAAACAATATACTGCAACATATGTGTTCGCACCAATTAGCTGCTCGCAGTTTACAAATAATAATTATTTCAACGATTTTGGATACCTTGACAAATATTTTGGCTTAATATCTTTATATATATCAAGTGTCATTCATTATAACCATTACACGAGTAAAATTTTTATCGTCCACTTGAATGTATTAATGATTCAAGATACATAGTAAAAAAAAAGTTTTCGTTGTTTTTCTTTTAACAATGACTTTTTCAATCATAATAAAATTTTTAGAGCCAGACTAGGGCTCCCTAACAACTATTAAAATAGGAGACTGGCCTAATTATTTGTTAATCTATGCCAGGCTGTAAAGGTCACTTTTTTTTTACATTTACTTTAAGGTTTTATTCCAACTAACACGTAGAATAAAGCAAGCTCAACAGTAATGGTTAGTCGTGTCAAAGTGTTTCTTATAAAGTCGTTTTTAATCGCTTGAAAGGTTGTGTTGGAAAATTTTTGACTTTTATTATAAGGAATTGATCCATATATATGATTATTATCTTTAGAATCACATAAGCCAAATTTCAAAATATTAATAGTTATGTATAAAATACCCAATATTTGTCACTTCATATTCATTTCCTCTTTTCCTGATATCATTATAATCATTCCTATCATCATAAGAATAATATCTATATATTACTGTATTCTTTTAATTTATAAATGATCTTACAAGTATAGAAATACTTTCTGTTGTGGCAAATGAATATGTCTTGTACGGATTGCATCTTGCACCATTAATTGTGTCTGCATCACATCTTGCTTGAATGATTCGATTAATTCTCTTATTATATGTACCATAATTATAATAGGAAAAATAAATAGCCTTAAATTTACACTTCAAATATCTTTGTTTGAAATCCCATTTAAAGTAATAGTATGAAAAACAATAAATAAATTAATAACTACTCAAAAAAACCAAATCTGTTACGCAGATTTAAATTCTACCTAAAAAGCATTAAAATTGTCTGGAATGAATATTACTTGGCTATCGCAAGCTAAATTTATTATTAATCCAAAAGTTGAGACATGTATGTCATCATATATAACAAATGTCCAACTTCATGTCAAGATTTTCTTAAAGCGTTATTTGTTTACCCTGGTAAAAAATATGTAAGAATGATTTGATTAAATTGTGATTTTTTCTATAAAATTCCATTTTGATTGAAAAAATTTTATTATGCAAAAGATATTATTATAAGATTCTAGAGTGGTTGTGTTAGTATTAGATTGAGTACAGTATAATTTCATGCAGTGGGTATAGTACAAACCATTTTTAACCATTTTTGGTAATGATAATTGTACTTATGTTTGTACAATATTCCTGCATATTCTAAGGTTCTAGAAAGGGAATTAATTACTATTCTCTGCCAACAACCCATAGGATTTATTTATTTAATCAGTTGCCAATATTCGTTTTTTTGATTTTACACAGATAAATTTAGTAATTTCACAATAATAATCATGTTGTTGGTGAATTATATATATGTACAATCATTTTTTACATAATTGTGACTTATAGTATTTGTATTTTCTTATGACCTTTTTGACTTTTGATTTTGATTATCTTTCCTTCAAATAGTTAGAACAAATTATAATATTTATGGCTGGAAAAAAATTTAGTCTAATAGCATTATTAATATTTTCATCTATAACTTTTCTAAATTATCAACATGTAAATTCTTATAATGTAGCTTCATACAATGATAATGAACCTGGCCTTCAATTATTTAATACTTTGTTTTATATTGATGGAACTCTAGTTATTTATATGGTTAAACCCATTAACAAAACATGCCTTGAACCAAAATTTTATGTTAGGGTTATTCATGCTAATGGAGCAATAGAAACTTCCACCCAGACATATCCAATACCTGAGTTTAATTTTTGTTATGCAATAAATGAGGACAAAATTATTGTGAGAATACATAAACTTTCACCAAAATATGCTGTGATAGTTTATATGAATTCTACTGATGTCAATTCATCTGCAACTTATGGAAATTTATTATCTAAAAATGGAGAATTCATCAAGTAAATAATTTATTATGATTAATTTAAAAAAATAGCTTTTGATTTTTAATTAAGCTAATTTATTAAATCCAATTCAGTAAATTCTACATAGAAAAATCACCTTCTTTAAATGGTAAACTTTATAATACATTTATTTTTAGAGAAAGTGGAGATTTTAATGGAGGATTTTTAATGTTTAACCGCAAAACAGATTCAAATGATTTTCAATGGATTTATTTCAGTTTGCTGTAATTATTGTTTCTTTGATTTTATAAATTCAAATAATTCTAACAATTTTTTAATATAAATATATATTTACAAATATTTTTAGAAATGAAAATGGAGAGATCATCAATTTGAAAAGTGGAATTATTGCTCAAGCACCAATTGAATATGGTGACACACTAAAATCTGCTAGCATCTTTACAGCTTTAAATGGTAGATTTGGAGTTGTAATTGCTAACACTACAGTCATTGAAAATGATAATAGTACAAAAAACATTGAACCAAATCAACCATCATTATCTATGTATGTCACTTTAATATATAAAGATGAAACTGTTGGACCATTCCTGATATATCAAACCACATATATAGATTTAGTATTTGCATATCAAATTTGTGGCACAGGATTTGCTAATTCGGTATATAATTGTGTTTTGGGTTTATTTAAAAGTGGAATCCCTAAAATTTATTGGACAAAAATTTCATTTTCATTAAATGGGTGGGTTTATGATTATTACACAATACTATTATTATCTTGATAAATATTAACCTACTATTATTTATTTGTTAGTGCTATTACAGGAACTGAACCATTAGAATTTGACCAAATTCAAAATGTTGCTGATTTGACAATTGATACATTATTTTATGGTGGATTTTTACTCAATGTTATATTACCAAGTGAAACATATAGTGCTAAATACATAACTTATGGATATTTATTAGATAATGAATTGAAGTTAAAATCAACTATAGATCTGCCAAATAATTTGACAGTTTCATCATTTGCTCAGGGTTCGAATCATGGAACATTTATCCAAAATAATACATTTATTGCAATTATACCTAATGAAAATGATAATAAGAATTGGCAATTTATTACAACTGAAGTTCCTAAACTTCTACCAGATGGTAAAATGGAACATTTATCCAAAATAATACATTTATTGCAATTATACCTAATGAAAATGATAATAAGAATTGGCAATTTATTACAACTGAAGTTCCTAAACTTCTACCAGATGGTAAAAACATTTTACATTTATATAAAATATTGATTTCTGATTTAATATATCTAATTTAATGATTTTATTATTAGATAAAGGATATATTAATCCAAATATTGAATCTACTTATCCACCAATAAATGGAATAATAAAATTAGCAAGTGAAGAAATAAATATAACATATAATTTACCAATTGTTCCAACTGTTAATAATATTTCTATCTATCAGATAAATAATAATGATCAAGATATTTTCAGGCAATCATTCTCAGCTAATTCAGAATATTGTAAAATAAGTGATGATAAAAAAAGCTTGACCATTCAAGTATTAACAAGCACATTTAATCTTCCTAACACAAGCTATTATGTAATAGTTGATAATGGTGCATTGATTAAATTTTCCACTGACCAACCATTAACAGGAATTCTTGAAAATGTGTGGAAATTTACTACAGGTAAATTTATTTAAATAATTGCGAATCAGTTTAAATGAATAAATTAAAGTGTTATTATCAAAATGTTTATAAATTTATTGTCTTTAAAGATAATCCAGAAATTCAATATTCAGGTAATGAAGTATTCAATATTCTGATAAATTTTTTAGATTAAGTTAATAAAACCTTTTTTTAATAATTAATTATTTGTTAATTAGATTCAGTAAATGGTAATTTGAGACTCAATTCCAAAGGAACAAACTTATTCAATAGTCTGGATTCAACAAATAAATTAAATTTCATTAAGAATTTAACAATTGGATTAGCTAATACAATACCAATCGATCCAATTCATTTGAATTTCATTAAGGATCAAATGGATTACACAGTTTCACCATTTACTTTATTGTTATCATTTAAAATCTTAAAATCTAATAACAATGAAGAAGATTTGCAGAAAATTAATGCTGCCCAAATCTTAAATAATTTAAACATATTGATTAAAAATAAATTCATCACTGGAATATCAAAAAACAATCATACAAGTTTTATTGATGAGAATCATGGATTTATATTTTCAAGTAATAAATACAACATAAATATGATTTATATATGCAATTCAATATTGATCAAATATATTTTATTTAATAGGAAATTTATATGATCTTTTGGAAGAGTTTAAAATTGGTTTAATAATCATTCCAATAATGATTATAATTATAATAATATTGATTGGGTATTCACATAAAAAATATCCAGAGGTACATAACATCTAATTAATGTTAAAATTATTTTTATTGTATGTATGCTAATAAATATTTAATAATTTTTAGGGTAACAATATTGTTATTTTGAAATTTTTTTTGATTCTTACTGATTTTATATTGGACATTTCATTTATAGTCAATAATGGTAAAAATATCCCACAATTATTTATACCAAGGTATCTTATTAATAATTTTATTGGCTGAATAATTGATAAATTGATAAATTAATTGATTTTTAAAATTTTATTTTTAGTATAATTATCTTGATATTATCAGTTACATTTAATTCTATATCAAGCATTTTTATAGTCATTAAAGAGATCAGTAACAATCAAGAATTCTATGAATGGTTTAAAAAATATGTAAACATTCTGGCAATCTTTACAGTAATTTCAAGTACAGAAGTTGATACATTGTTGATATTATCATCAAAAATGGCTGGATTGAAACCATTTTCTGCACCATTTTCATCAAATTCTTTATCATTAATATTTTGGTGCAGTTTAACAAATTTTTTTATTGAAGATATACCACAATTTATTATTCAGGTTGGTCATTTAAATTATAATTAATTCAATTCTTTAAATAATTCAACTAAAAAAAGATTTGTTATTTTTTTTAAAGGTTATCTATATAAACTCTATAATATCATATGACATAATTCCATTCTTAACTTTGATAACAAGTTCAGTTATTATTGCTAATAACATTATTACCAGATTATACAATGTAATCATAAATATTAAAACAGATAAAAAAGCATCATTGTTGCCAATCAACAAAAATTCACCTGTTCTTGGCATTGAAAATATTGATAACAATAATAATAAAGATGATAATGATGATAAAGATGACAATGATAATAAAGGTGTCATTAATATTTAGTATAGAAAAACAGGTTATTTCAAGACATTCATATTAACCAATCAATGTATTATGTTTTATTTAAAATATATACAATAAAAATTTTTTACATATTGTTATGAACAAACAATTTTTATCAGTTAGTACTTGCTTGTATTGTAAAATTATAAAGGAATGAAACAAAAATTCATTATGGTATTTATTATTATTCATAAAAAAATACATAATTTTTCTATCACAGAAAAAATTGTTACATGAATTTTTCTGTTTAATTTATAACACTCACTGAACACATCCGATGTTTTAATATTAAGGAAACATAAGGTTGTTTGCCGAAACTCCTCCAGAAATCAATCAGCAGGGTTTTGGAAGATTACACATTAATTGTTTATTAGAGTTTTGGCAAAGTTTTGCCATTTCAGCATAGTTTCAACAGGATTTTTGATAAGATTTAATATATTTTGCCATGGTTTCGGCAATTACTAAGGAGGTTTTGCCACAACCTTACACTCGCATATGGAAAACTGCTCTGGGAACATTAGAAAATTATCAGTTTGATTATTAGAAATTTATTTACAGATGTTGAATATTATTACTTCAAGTCTCAAATATTTAAAACATCATGATTATTCTCATCTTCCCTGGTATGCAAAGGTTAATTTGCCTACTCACCCCAATTATACAGTGATGCAATTAAATTTAGGGGGGAGCAATGCCCTGGAGTTTGTCAGAATTGTAATGCTGTCAAAAAGAGTGCTAAAGCTCTTGCTTGTCCAAAACCTTCTGATCTGTTCAATTGGCCTTGTCTGTAGAAAAAATTTCACAGATTCAAGGCATGCAATTGCATGACTCTTGCTTATTTGTGAAAGGAAAATTTTCATTAAATCTGAAACCTATGATCAGGGTTGAGGTTGGACACAGATATTATCCTGCACCTATAAATCATCACCCCATATGCTGACAACAATCCACATGTAAATATTAAGTGTAAGATGATCAACAAATCAAATCTTCATTCAAACCCACTATCTCAATTAGCAACTCACATTGCAAGTTAAGAAAAGAACTAAAAAAAAAGAACTATACCTACTTTGATTAGTAAAGTTTTGAAATATTTAAATGAAGATAGCAAATCATACAAGATCCAAGAAATAAGAGCCTTACTAAATAAGCAATGATAGATGCAAATCCAGATGTTTGGTTAAATAATGTAACCCGGATTTAGATTAGAGGCCTGCACGGGTCATCATAATTGAATAAATACCCAACTCGAACCCGAACAAATTTATAATTGGCAACCCGAACCCGACTTGTACACAAAAAAATTATAAAAATCTCAACCCGAACCCGACTTGTACACAAAAAATTATAAAAATCTCAACCCGAACCCGACTTGTATACAAAAAATTTCAATCCAAACCCGAACTCAACCTGTTTTTTATTAAATGATGTTGTAACACGATTTTATTTATATTTTTTTAAAAAAAAGTTTACAAAGTTGTTAGTTGCTTAATGAAATTCTTAATACAAGAATACTATCAACTGTTTGTGGATTTAAGTTTGAGCGAAGTTCATTGACTGTAAGTCCAGCTGCACTAAACTCTCTTTCACTAGGTGCACTGGAACATGGGATTGAAAGATAGTAGGCAGCAAGCCTTGAAAGTCTTGGATAAACAAACAGGAGAGAACGTACTGGGAACACAAAATTAACAGGAGGGAACACAAAAATTTAACCCATGCAATTTTGTTGATTGACCAATTA
>CAUDNR010000531.1:15361-29914 GCA_958430865.1 Entrophospora sp. SA101
ACGTCATCTCAGGCTAAAAATTATGCGATGCTTCAAATTTGACTGCGCCATTTACACAAGTTTGCATATATTATCTCTAAACTCGATTAGAACGCGCGCTTGAGCTATTACAAAACAAAACAAAAAAATTTTACGTCATTGAAATGGATATACGCAAATATGAACGAATTGATCATAATTATTTAACCTTATCCTACTTACGAGGGACGTCTCAACAACATGTTCATCATATCTAGAATACAGTGTGTTAAAAAATTTACATCAGAGGACCAAGAGATTACATGTAAAATATTATTATATAGACATTAAAAATTTTCTTTTCAAAAATAATCGAATTTCTTTTATTTTTAACTGATGAAGTTCTAGAAAATATGGATAGATATAATTTTATATACATAATCCTCTGACTTTATTTAAGCTACGAATTGATACAATTTTTTGTATAATAATTATGCGTGTTTTTGTATTAGAGCAATTGTTAAAAAACTCCACGTTAAAATTTCAGACATATTTTGTATCAAGTTTTCTTTTATTCAATAAAGTATTAATTCGATTTTTGTGTGCGCAATTTTTTTCGTAACAATTTATTTCTACACATTCTTTATTCCTGTGATTCTTATACCTTTACCTAGAACTTGCTGTTTTTTCATTGATTTTTCATCCATCCATTTGAGCAACAAATATTTGACATAATGTACCAAATTTGGCTTGAAAGATCAAATAGAGAGAGATCTAGATCTTAACAAAAGAAGATACTGTTTCGCTTGCAGAGAGCGGTGGAGATCCTTCATATCAGTTTGTATAAGTATGTCTTTCATACATTCATTTTAAAATAAAAAAATAAAGGAGAATTTTAAGATTAAGTTAATATTTGATCAAAATAAATTTTTTCCGATATTAAAATATTTAGGCAACTTTCATTTAATTGATTTCTTTTTGACTTAAGTAAATTGATTAAATAAATGTGCGTCTCATAAATAAAATAAAAATATATTCCTATTTTTATTTCTGTTCCTAATAATCACTTTCTTTGTCATCACTTTATGCTGAATTTTTGATTGATTTTCTGTTTTTCAGTTCAACTTTTTTTTCCCTCGATTAGACCCTGAGCAGTATTAGTTAGTGTTTAGAGCTTAATAGTAAATCATATTTCCTCTACCCACTTTTTGGAAATTATCCTAGGGATAATTAAGAAATTGATAATTTAATCAAGTCTTTAACATATGAAGATTTATTGTAGCAAAGGAATCTTTTGCGGTTATATATGGTGATTTATTACTACGAATAAAAATTATTGGGATCTCCATTGTCTAATTTATTGGTTAGATCTTAGATCTTAATGAAAAATATCTAAATTTGGACGTGTTGAATTATTTCTCTCACAAGTTGTCCAAATTGGGCAATAAAATTTTTTGAGTGACATTATTGTTTTACAATCAAACTACATATATATTATTTAATTACTTTTCATTATTTTACTATCAAAATTATTAAAGCAATACTCTTTTAATTTTCAAAAACGCGTTCACTTTTCTCTAATTCTTAGTACCATTTTAAGCAACACATAAAACTTTAAAGTTAGTGGTTAATGATGTCACATGTACGTTGCAAAATATAAGACATTGTTTCAAGTAAAACTTTTAAGCATTCAATAAAAATGAAAAACTAATTTTTTTAATAATGGTTTTAGAGATTAGGAGGTCGTAGAAAAAATGTTAAAAAAGGATTACAATTTACTGTAATGGTAGTTGGTAAGCTTGTAACTTTTAATTAATTGAGTTTTATGTTTTAATAAAGATATATTCTAACACTTTTGAATTCTTTCTAACTTTTTAGGTGCATCAGGAAGTGGACGAACAACTTTTGTTAATACTCTTTGTGGTAAAGAAGTTTTATCCAAAAAATCATGCGATGATCCTGAAAATGCTCTTGTTGAGGAAGGAATTCGTATCAAACCTGTTACTGTTGGTGAGTTATACTTACTTAATACTTGATGTACTAAAATTATTTCTTGTTATTAATTCATCATGTGGGGTTTTTCAAAAGAATTGGAAGAAGATGGCGTTAGAATCGCTTTAACAATAGTAGATACGCCTGGATTTGGTGATAATATTGACAATGGATTTTGGTAACATATATTTCAAAGAATTAAAAATAATTGTTATATGTTGGTTGATCTAAATTAATTAATACATGCGTACACATGCATATACACGATAATTAGTTTCCAAGAAATTGTGGGTTACTTAGAAAGACAGTATGATGATATTCTTGCAGAAGAATCAAGAATTAAGCGTAATCCAAGATTTCGTGATAATAGAGTTCACGCACTTCTTTATTTTATTACACCGACAGGTCATTCGTAAGTAATGTTATATGTGTATATATATCTACTTAGGATACATATTTTATATTTTTTAATAATAATAATAATAATAATAAAAGTGATTTTTTTTATTAGACTTCGTGAAATAGACATTGAACTAATGAAAAAACTTAGTCCACGTGTCAATGTCATTCCGGTTATTGGCAAAGCTGATACTTGTACACCAAGTGAATTAGTTGATTTTAAAAACAGAGTAATTGTTTTAAAAATTTACTTTACTTATTTGCAATGTTTATATATAATTTAAGCAATGCTTATTGTTTATTGATGTTATTCTATTTAGATAATGGATGACATTGATCACTATAATATTCCTATTTATAATTTTCCATATGATATAGAAGAAGATGATGATGAAACTGTTGAAGAGAATAGTGAATTAAGGGTAAATACATATATATCTATTTACGTTTATATTTATATTATTATTAGTATTGTATTATCGTAGTATTTTTGATATATAAAATAAATTATACTTGTATTTTTTATTAAATATAATTTAGGCACTTTTACCCTTTGCTATTATTGGTAGTGAAGAAGAAATAATTGTTAATGGAAGATCTGTTCGTGGACGTCAATATCCATGGGGTGTAGTAGAAGGTTGACATTTATAAAATATATCCTTTCCATATATCTTTATTATTTTGTTAATGATTTAATAATATTTTCTTTTTTTAATTGTTCATTTTAATAATAGTAAATAACCCACAACATTCTGATTTTGCTAGGTTACGGTCTGCATTATTAAGGTATTTTTTAAAATTTTTTATTCAAGAAAAATAACATTTTATATGATTAAGCACTGTGTAAATTTAATATTACATTTCATTCAGTTCTCATTTACAAGATTTGAAAGAAATCACTCATGATTTCTTGTATGAAAATTATCGTACTGAAAAACTTAGTAAGACTGTCGATAATCCATCTGAGTGAGTATTATTTTAATGAGAATAATAACAATAGGAAATAATAATCAGTATTGCTTTTAGTTAATTAACAAAGTAATAACAATAATAACTTTTTTGATATTGTTTATTTATTAGTGACGTTAACATTCTACCTGAAACATCTAAAAATGTCAAAATTAAAGAAGAACAATTAAAACGCGAAGAAGAGAAGGTTCGTCAATATTAATTTTTTTTCTAGTAACAATGATAGTCGTTTGAAATTAATTAACCCCCTTTTTATTATTATTTTAATTTCATTAGTTGAGAGAAATAGAATTGAAAGTAACAAGAGAAATCACTGAAAGAAGACAAGAGCTTTTGGCCAAAGAGGAAGCTTTAAGGAATTTGGAAGCACAAATTAGCTCAGGCTCAAGATATGAAACAAATGGTTAAACAAAATATTAGAGGTTTACAATAATAATTTTATTTATTTATTTAATTTGCATTTATTTTTATTATATATTAATTTAATTAGTAATAACAGTAAATAATAATTGTAATAGTAATTTTTTTGTTTTTATGGGTGGGGGGAATTTGGCAAAAAATTAATAAACAATTAACTGAAAATATCATTTTAAATATTTATACAATTTACGAGTATCTTTTGGAGAAAATTCTTTCGTTTAAAATACCACGTCAATTACTTTAAGCATAATTAATTTGCTAATATGATTGATTACTAATACTATATTCCTGAGAAGCAGACTAAAAACCGTGATTATATTAATATGTATAGCAGGTTTAGTATATATCAATGGGAAAGAAAACTAATGCGAATAATGGAAATTAATAAAATGTTTACCAACAATAATTGTTTTGTTTTTCAGCTTAGATGTGGAATGGTTTATTGTGTGTGGTATTAGCTTTCGTTATAATCTCAAATGTTTAGACAATAACGTATGCAAATATAATTTGCTATTAGACAAAGTAAATGATTTCATTTCAGAGTTCAAAGCGCTGAGAAATTGCTTAACGCCTATGTTTTATTTTATTATTTCTTGTTTCTCATTATAAGATAATATATAGGAGTAATTGATACAAAAATATAGACTAGGCAAATACTTTTTTTTCCTACTTTTGTATATATTCACATCAAGATTTTCAACTTGTTGGTCATTCTCTTAGTTTGCATCCTGCTTGCTTCCGAGTAAGTTTTTCTTTTCCAAAGGGCATTGTAATTCTGAGATGTCTTCTTGCAACTGCAGAATTATCACTATCAACGTTTTCTTACCTTCTTTTTGCTAGTACTCTTTGTCCTAATACAAACACGATAATCCATTGATTAATTAAAATCACGGTTGCAAAATCGCAGATTCCCACCTTTCTTTTTTACTTGCTCCTTAATGAACAATGGAGGCAGTCGATGTTGTTTATATTAATATGGGCCGATTTATTTCTTCCCCAGATTGAAATTTCAAAATATATCAAAGTGACATTTTCTTTAATAAAAAACTGGCTATTGCAACCTTTTTCTAAGAACAAAAGCAAAGTTTAGCAGGTTATAATAGATGGAAGTTTTATCATAGATTAAAAGATGCTATAAAAATTTTTGGTGGAATTTTCTTTGGACAAATTTATTAAACATATATTAATATAGGATGAGAGTTTTATAAAGTGATAATAAATAAAACAAATAAATTGCGCGTCTCCAAATGATAATAATACAAAAATGAAAATTTTCAGCAAGAAATTTGGCAGGGTTGGAAATAAAGCCAGAGTTTGCATGTGTCTAAAAAGTTTGTAGAGACGATGAAATTTGTAATTCATAAATCTATAAACAAAATAATTTTTTTTTGTTTCAGACACGAAATCATCTTAACCGGGTTATTTTTAAATCCTTGAATATTTATAGTTGTCTTAAATAACTTTTGAAATATCTTAAATGTAATTAAACTTTAATTATAATACGTACATATTAATATAGCGTTAGATTATAGAAATAAAATTACATTGTCAAAGAATAAAATTATAAGAAAATAATGAAATAATAAATTAATTATCGGCGCCACTTAAAATTGATTGTCTATCTGCTATTATTGTTGTTGTTATTCAAAAATTGGTTTACAAAATTTTGGAAGTTTTGAAGCTGAGATACTATGTAAATAAGTAGTTGTTCATTGTTATTATTTGCGACGATAGAATTTTGATGTCCAACGAAAAAATTATTATCAAAAAAATTGTTTGGATGATTAATGCCCGCAGAAATGGTTGGATTCTGGTCAATGATGTCATTATTATTGTTGATAACTCTAGTTAAGCTTTGGCCAACAAAATTATTGTTACTGATGATGCCTAAATTTTGGGTTGGCGATATTATTTTGATGAACGTCGCCAAAGTTTTGATTAATGTAATTATTTTCAACAGAATTCTGGTTTTGATGAATGTAATTATTATAGTAGTGGCTAGCGGTTTGATTGATGTAATTTACGTAATTATGATTATTAGCATTAGAAACAAAGTCTTGGTTATTAATATCAATATAGTTTTTAGAATCATCATCATCATTATTATTATTATTATTATTATTATTATTATTATTATTTTCAGAATAATTTTGATCCATTTTTAGTCTTTTTTTATATGTTGATTATGAATTTATGAATTTATTTTATATTTATTATGATTATGATTATTTTGGAGTTTTTTTTTAAAAAATAAAATTTTTCGTTTTCGAATTTTATCATCTTTATGTTAAATTTTATTATTATTATTATCATTTCTTTTCGAAAATGACATTATACAAATGTGTAAATTGACAACAGGTTGTTTGTGTAATAGTAATATTAATATTAATACGTATTAAGTTGCATTTTTATTATGTTGTACTAAACATGATCAAAGGTTTGACTAGACATTTTATTTTATTTATTTTTAAAAAAATACAAATACACAAATACTTCCATTTTTAAAACAATAATAACATTATATAATATAATAATATAATAATATTCTAATATAATTTTTTTCCTTGACAAGATTACAATCCTTAATATGGGGCCTGTACTAGGAAAATCAAGCTATAGTGTCAATCATCTAAAGACATCCCAAAATGTTGTCAATCTTTAAATGATGATACTTTAACTAAATACAGACTATTTTACCAAAAACTCTCTATTTTTGCAATCTTCTAGATATAAAAAATAATGTAATAGAAAGTTTTTTTGAGTTATTTAGTAAAAAAAAAGGTGTAATGGCTTAAAGTTAGGTAACTTTACTATATATGTTATTTTAAATTTCGGCAACTATATATCTTAAACTGCAATTTACTGATTATTTTCATGATTTATTGATTATTCATGTGATAAAATCGCAGTTCTCTTACAAATTTGGATTTATTATATATATATATATATATATATATGGGGTCTGTACTAGGAAAATCAAGCTTCTCGCTATTTTTTTTTTGTCTTTTTACTCATTAATAATCTCTAATAAAGGATTTACAGTTGGTGAAAAAATTTGACCCTGTTTGCATAGTAGAAAAATGAGATACAAGGCTTGTAATATTTTCTTTATATATTAAAAACATGTGTAACCAAATTTATAAGGGTTGTTACCAAAAATAGATTTTTTGTCTGGAAGCTACAAACCCCATATATAAAGCAGGATCGAGATAAAAATTTTCGGAAAGTGGCGCAGCACATGATGATTTGCACCATACCAACTGGGTTTTTTTGACTTTTTACTCAACAATAATCTCTGGCACAAGAATTTATAAATTGGTAAAAAAATTGAACCTTGTTTAGTAGAAAAATGAGATACATGGCTTGGAATATTTTCTTTTAACTAAATTTATAAGGGTTGTTACCAAAAATAGATTTTTTGTCTAGTAACTCAATTTTTCTAGTACAAACCCCATATGATGATAATGTTTTCTGTTTTGTTGCATAACAAGATTGTTCACCATAATAGGATCAATTGCTCAATACTAGATCTTTTTTTAATAATATAATATTGTTTTCTGTTTTGTCATGTAATAAGATTGGATCAATTATTTAACCCCAAATCCTTATAAAATTAACTTAATATGAATAATAACAAAATAATATTCTATTTTGTCACATGACAAGATAGTTTACCATCAGATACATCAGATAGTCATTTAACTCTAGATCCTTCTTCCTTTGAAACTAAAGTTGGTGACTGTAACTGTTTTCACATTTTCTGCAACTACAGGTTTCAAAGCTCAAGTTGCAACCTTTTCTGTGGCCTCTGCAACCCTGAAACTGTCTGTAACTTCTGCAACCCCTGAAACTGTCTGCAACTATAATTATGATGACTTAGTATCAAAAATGGGATTTATTTGATTTTAATAAAATCATTACTACTACTATTATTACTATTTCTAAATAAAAAAACATTCTTATTATCTTTTATTATTGCTATTGCCATTATTTTTACCATTAAACATAAAATAAATTGAGTTTATAGTGATTGAAGTAGCTGACCAACCAGAGATTGCAGACAGCTGCAGACAATTGCAGCAATTGCAGCATTATATGTCTATATTTTTTTGGGTTGCAACCTTCTGAATTGCAACTTCCTAGTTGCAGAGCTACCTTTATAGTTGTGAGTGAACATAGGGAAACTTATATATTATTGGACTTTTATCTTATATATTTATCAGACACCTCTTGACCTGTATTTGAAATTACATGATTGCAGTATGTAGTTAATATTGAGAGAGTTTTTTGATATTTATATATAAAATGAGGTATTTGATCAAATTTCTGTATATTAATTAAAACAATTATGTTTCTACTCTAAAAAGTAAAAAAAAAATTTATTTATAAAAAAAACTCCTTGGTTAATTGGTGAATCAATAAAAATTTTGATCAACATATATCATTTATGTATATATAAAATACCAAAAAACCCTCTCAGTATTGACTACATACATTACTTTCTTTTTATTGAGTATAATAAAATACTATTTTTATTTGATTTTATGTTTTTTCTATACTTAAAATAAATTTAGTGAATATAAATTTTATGTTGCATAACCATTTACAAACACAGGTGATTATTTTTTTTAATTAGTGAATGTGCCCCACATTTTCTATTAAAATCCCCTGGTTGATAAATGATCTGTAAATTAATTCAATTACTCATTTTTTCTACTAGGAAACAGGGCCTGATATTTTCACCAATTACAATCTTTATGTTATAGATTAATATCATATAAATAACACAAGTTGTTCAAATGACCTTGGAAACAGTTTTCAATTTTAGACTTGTGCAAATTATTTTAAAAAGGTATCCAGCCTACAATTTCACCATGTTTCTCACCAAGCAAACAAGGTTTAATATTTTCACTAAATATATACTCTTTATGTTATAGATTAACATCAACCCTCCAAAAAAATTTTAGAAATTTGAATTTAAACTAACATTTTGATTGCCAAAAAAAGAAATTTTACATGATTTTTTAGTAGATCAAAACATTTAAAAATGATGTTAAACAGATTTCTAAATTTGAGCAGCCTTATTAAAAAACACATATTGGTCAGATGACCTTGGAGATGATTTTTGTTGGAAAAAATCTCAACTAATAAATTAACAAACAAACATAGAAATGAGAAAAATAAAAGATTTAGAAATGATTATGAAAATGAGAAAATGAGAAGATCAAGCAAGCAATTAATGATTAGAGAATAATACTGCTAAATTAAACAGTAATTAGAACATTTAAATAAAAATTAGGGAAAATACTATTCAGAAACTTCAGAATAAAATTATAAAATTAAGAGAACAGAACATTATTCAAGATTTAAAAAAGAAAAATTTGAATTAAGAAACCCAAGCAAGGAAATTTTGATCCCTGAAATTTCTTTGATATGATTAGTGCCCAATATTTTTCACCAAAAAACTCTAGCCTGAAATAAAAAGTTATAGGGGTGTTTCACGTGACAAACTATAATAAAAATTGGGGTTCTTAATAAAGCAAGATCAGCTGGAAAATTTTGGCAAATGGCGCAGCGCATGTAATTACCCCACAATTACAATTTAATTATTTTTTGACAATTCCCCAAAATCTTAGATAATAAAAAATTAATGATTCTTTGTTAGAAAGCAAAAAAAGAATAAATGCACTTACTCCACAATATAATTATTAATTATTAATTATTATGCACGCACGCAAACATATCAATATGCATATTAATATTAATATATATAAATATATATTTTATATTATAATGGTTTTCATTGTTGTTATTATTTTATCGATAATCAATTTATAATTGTTTGTTATTTATTATTTTCGTTCTTTATATTATTTACTCTGCTTATTTTAGATTTCGTAAGTTTTCCCGGGAATTTATTCTTATCACACTTTTGTCCCATATAATATACGTTGGTGATTTTACCAAAACCGAATTTGGAATTAGTCTAAAAATTTTCGAGTTTGTTGCTATAATAATAATAATAATAATAATAATAATAATAAACGATGAATAATGAGCTTTGATTTTAATTGGCTAGAAATTAAAGAGTTTATGTCGACTATTCGGCTTTGCCAATGAACTATTAGGCGAAATATAAAATTCTTTGTTCAACTTTGTAGAGAGATATAAAAATAGCAATAAAGTGTTTATCAGTAGAAAAGTTCTTGTCAAAAAGAATTAATGGAAATCATATATGTTATTTGTTATTCTTCACAACGTTGATTATAACTAAAACACAAGGAACTTAGAGCAATCAGTGTCAAAATCACTCAACAACAATTATTTCATTGGAAAAAGTAATTCGAGTTCTTTAATTCCATAATTTCAAATTTTAAAGTAACTCGGAGAAATTCAGGAAATAATACGTCAAACTAAAATTAAAGATTAAAGTCAAATCAACTGGACAAAAATAGAAAGTTTATATAGTTTTTTATGAGAATAGTCAAATGATTGTGTTAAATCGTATTTCCCTGATTGTGTAATGAATATATCATTAAATGGATCGATCATTCATTAATTAAATGATTGATTTTTCATCAAATCTGTCTAATCTTTATAAAATAAATCATTTCATTGGCCAGCGAAACAAATCATGTTAAAGTTATCTTTAACAAGTTGGATTCTAATTAAATATGAAATCGTAGCTAGTATCTTTTCGAGTTCTGGGTTTGTTAAATCGCAGATTTTAAGTGACAGTCATTTGTTACCTTGATAACAAGTAATTTCAAACAATAGTAATAGTTGTTGACCTCGTCAATCATTGTACGAAAATACAGTAAGTGGCAGTGGATATAGTTGGGTTCTTATGAAATTCATTTTTTCTTTAAAGTTTTTTTGTTGAAAAATTATTATTATTTAATTCTATGTATATTAATGAATATACATCAAACTTGATATTTTCTAAAAAGAATGTTCATCATATGATTGATTACAAAATCTTAGCATAACATAATCTTCTGTCAGCTTATCATTTTCTACTTTCTAAATTAATGCTATGTATACAATTTTGCATATCCAACTGGTGGTAAATGCCAAATTCTTCAACACATGTCCAAAATCTATGATAATGCTATATATGAAAATGGAATTGGCCAACCAATAGGAATCTTAGTCTAAGTAGATGGTGTATTTTTGGTTATAATTGCCCTTTTTTTTTTGATGATGGTATATTTGAGAATAGGGTATTTTAGAATTTTTGCAAACATACTATTTTTTTGTACATTTAAAATTAAGCATTAAACCGCAAATTTGTTCTGAAGATGGTGGTACTCATGTCATATGTATTTGTGGTAATAAAATAACCCTTTTGATGATGATTATATAAATCAGCATGTAGAAGGAAATGGGCTTTAAGACAACCACCCAATACACTGTCATCAATAGATTTATTCATGCATTGGTCTTGTGGTAATAAGCATAAAACATATATTGAAATTATTTCCTTAGCAAATATAAATTCTTTATTACCAATAATTATTGATAGTTTTGGCATTGCTGTCATCAAAAATATTACATGCATTATTCAGATGAATTCATCATTTACCTTCATTGTCATCATTGTATTATTTGTATTTTGGTATTTCATGATAAACCATATGGTTTAACAACATTAAGTGGGATAGCTTTAGAGCAATTTCAAAATTTTAATCAAGACAGTGTAAAAGATCAATTAATAAAAGTTAAGAATTATACCATATGTGAAAAATTGTAATATTTTCTTTTTAGAAACCGCTAAATTTTTATTATTAAACCATTATTTTTGCATATTTATTCTTTGGAAATTCCCTAAATACATTAAAAATAATTTTTGATAAATAATTTCTTATAAAACATAAATATTTTTTTTTAAATTAAAAAAATCAATAACCTACATAATTAATATAATCTGGACTTTCACAAGCCTCATACTCATTTATTACATCTTGTATTACTCCTCTGAATTCATATAATAAAAAAATAAAAAATATAAATATAAAATAATGATTATATAGATTTGTTTTTTTTAAATACCTTGCAACATCAAATTCTTCCAGATTATCAGAAAACATATCTTCTTTACGATATTGATCAAGGAAAGCACCACGTTTTCTGAAACGATCATACTGATCACAAATACGTTTCAAAAGCTAGAATAAACAAATCAATGGTTGATCTCAAATAATGAAAGCTTTATATAAATTAATTAACCAATTAATAATGATTTTACTAACTGAACCAATGCTAGTGTGATTAGCTAACATCAAACCACTCACACGGTGAGAAGTTTGAACATATGGTGATTTCTTTGTTAAAGCCACTTGAATACTAGCTGGTCCCCATGGTATGAATTGTGCTAATCGGCGTTCACGTATTCTTAATAAAGATTTGTGAACCTTTTTTTTTTTTAGAATGATTTTATTAATTAGCACTATTTCTTTCCAAAATGATATCATAAAACATTAATCAATAGTCTCTTACATCAGTAGGATCAGCTTCACCTTGAATAATATTTAAAACAGATATATAGCAACTTTTTTTTGATGGATTTGTTGAAACCATTTTGTTTTTAGGTTGTAACAATCTTCTCATTACATCAAGCACTGTTGTTTTACGCACAGATTTTGCCTATAATGAATAATACTATTAAGAAAGAGATAAACTAAAATGATTTTTTTTTTAAAAAAATCAAAAAACCTTTTCAACATTATCACTAGTGAAAGGTGTGTAAGCTGTCATTAGATAATGACATTTTGGGGTAGGGATTAAAGAAGCAATTATCCCAACAAGATCATTATTCATATAACCAGGATATCTTAATGTTGTTGTACTTGCAGACATGACAGTTGATACCTAAAATAAAAAATATATTTATTATATTAAACATAAAATCCAAACATAATAAATATATAAATATATATATATATCTACCAACTGATTTGTTTGAGCAAATGTTGGATTTTGTATATGAAGCCTATCTGATGCTAATCGATTCAATGCAGCATTATCTAATACAACCTACAAATCAACAATTATATATATTGTTAAATCCATAAATCAATTAATAGATTAATTAATTGAAAAAAAATTTTAATGAAATTTTTACCACACAATCTGCATTGTTGCTCAATCTTCTTAATGTTAAAATACTATTGTATGGTTGTACAACTACATCTGAAACCTCCTCATTATTTGGAAATACTGAATAAGTTTGTATTAATTTTTTAGGATATCTATCATTAAGCCGTTCCAAAATAAATGATCCCATTCCAGAACCAGTTCCGCCTGCAATAGAATGAAGAAGCATAAATCCCTTTTTTAAAAAAAATCAATATTAATCTATATGTAGGTATTTATATTTAATTGATGATTTTATTCATTACCTCTAATGAATCACTTCCATCTGCTTCACGATCAATCATCTCAAATATATCTTCACAGACCTTTTCAGCTTGATTATATCCATAAACCCAAATATTACCAGCACCACCACCATCTTTTGATACAAAAATATTTTCTGGATTATAAAGATTAGCATATGATGATGTTAAAATATTATTGATGACCTAGTATGTATGTGTGTGTGTTTTATTATTATTAAAGAATACTTTTGCTGACAATAATAATGTAATCAAAGAAAAATATATGTATATATGTAATAAATAAATACCCTTGGTTCTAAGTCTAGTAGCAAAGCTCTTGGTATATAATGTTCATCATCAGCCTAAACAATAAAATAAAAATTATTTATAAATCTATATAAATATACACGAAATATATTAAAAAAATCAATACCTGATAAAAAAAAACATCTTTTCGATCACTTCCTTCTGTAGCAAAATCTTCTAGTATACCTTCATTACTTATACCATGTTCAGCACATAGTTGGGACCAAAATTCCATACCAACTGTTCTTCAAGCAAAACAATATATTTATTATATATTGTTTATGTACAATATATATAATTTATTTGTTATTATATACACTTCAATAAACATACTTTGGTTCCCACATTGACCAGTTTGAATAGTTATTAGTTCGCGTGGCATGATTTAAATTTTCGCTATTGAATATTTCTACAACACGTGTTACAGCAAAGTGAACATTGGTATTACCAAGAATTTCAGGGGTCAATAGTGTTCACAATTGTATTACCAATTTAACGTGATCATGATATTATTTTTTTCTTAGGATTGATTACCTTTAGATAAAAATAGTTAATATGAAGCTAATTTACATTAGGTCTACAATGGAATCTAAGAATTATAGCACCATTAGAAGTATTTTGAAGAAGGAACAAGATGAAAAAATTTCACCTTACATTTTCAAAATAAATGATACTCAAACACTTGAAGCTTATCTAAGTAAAGAAAAGATTACCTATGAAATTTACCAAGAAGAAAGAGTTTCAAAAGAGTATTAGAGAATTCTAGTAAAGAATCAAGAAAAAATGAAAACTGGCAGAATAACTTGATAAAACAAATAATTACTTTTTTTCAACTTTGTTAATTTTTCAATTACCTTTTATTTTCAATCAAGGTCATTTCTTAGTTTCTTTAACTTCAATTTGAGCAATTTGACCATTCTGTTAATCTTTTAACTTCTTATTTTTCTCTTCTATAGTGCAAGTCACTTAGTCGCTGAACTTTTTGTGCTACACCGCCATTTTTTGAGAAAAAAATTTCCAATCAAAAATGCAATAAAATTTGTATGGTCACGTGTTTTTGAAGATTGTCAAATGCAGAATTTTATCCAAATCATATAAACATGTGTATATCATTATTACATTGTAAAAA
>CAUDNR010000532.1:0-11098 GCA_958430865.1 Entrophospora sp. SA101
TATAGATTAATTTGGTATAAATTTCTCATTTTTGAATCTGGGAGCTCTAACCCGTGTTTTCCTAGAACAGTCCCCAATTGATCATTTGGTTTTTAGTTGACAAAAGCATGATTGCACAAAAAAATATATCTTCACATAAAGATCTAGATAATTATTTAATGATTCTTGACTATTTGAACATTGTTTTGCCTAAAATTAAAATAAATAATAGATATAGCTTGGAATTTTTATAAACAATATGAAATTTAATGAAATTTAAATAATACATACTGTAAGATTTTTATGCTCAGCCCAGATTTTAAATTCAGGAATAGTTAAAAGATCATACCCTGGTGTACCTATTTCTACCAGATGTATAATTTGTTCTGCCAAATTATACATGTGAATATTTACTCTTCAAAATTGATTGCATTTTCAAATCCAAGTGCAAATTTCATAACAGATGTATCCAATGGTCCATTATGTAACATTGTTAAGGATAATGTTTTCACAAAAATCTACAAAATTTTTTAAAATAATATATTATTGATTAGAACAAAAAATAATCATCAATATGCTTCTTACTTTTAAATCATCAGTTGAAATTGTATTACTTGTGTTTGGTGTATTCACCTTGAAATAATTTATTGTTGCCATCAAAAAACAAGATCTTTTAAATCATTAAATATTTCAAATAATTTTTCCAGTGTTCAATAAATATTCCTCCTGTGTCAACTCCAGGTCTTAAAAAAAAGATAATTAGTTAAAAATTATATAATAATCAGTTAATAAAAAACCCATTTAATTATATATACTGTACTCATTTATAAAATATAGTTGGCTTGATAATAAAACCCAAATTCAGTTATAACCTTTCATTTCTTTTTTAAACTCTTCAAATAAATTCCTTTGCATAAATTCTAATTGATCTATAATCATAGTTTTGCATTTCACTTTTTTCATCAAGGAATTTTTTTAATAATGAAGAAAATTCTAAGTTTTTTATAATAAAATTTTATTTGTATAGAATAAAAAATCATATACCAGTATCATTAGTAAAAATATAAAATTTTTTAATTTAATAAAAATTAATGATTTAATTATTGATTATGATAATTTTATTTACCATCTTCAACTCTAGTATTGGTTTCTAATTATAAAAAATAATAAATCACAACAAATTTATTAAAAAAAGTATTCATAATCAGAAAGAATCAAAATCCTTGAATAATTTTTAATTACCTAAAAATTCATTGAAATTTATGATTTGAATGTTTAGATTACTTGTTTAGTTACTGTAATTTGTAAATGTCACAAAGTTAATGAACTTAATGATTTAGATAAATAATTAACTATAATATTTATTTAAAGGAAAGAAAATCATTAATTGGTAAAAAAAAAAGATTTAATATTCCTACTCATATTCTCTCTAAATAATTTAATAGATTTTTCCTATATAATAAATTGTTATATTATTATCAGTGAGTAAAAAGTGTGTACTGGAAAATTTCACTCAATTTCAATACAGTGCACACTTTCTATAGTTCCTATTATTATTATAAAATTTTTGTCACATTGATAATAAATATTTACAATCTTTAATATTCCATTATTTGTTCCTAAAATATTGGATGATCTTTGATTGAATAAAGGAAAAAGTTCATGAATTTGATTGGTTAAAAGATGATTCGTCTCCAGTTCAGATTCCTGAAGATGGTTCCATGTTGCACTATTTTCTTTTGATATAACTTCAGTATCCATTTTCACATTAACATTTAAAGAGTCTGATGATGGTCTACCATGTTGGTGGGTATTTGAAGTATTTTGAACATGTTCTATTAAATTGTAAGCAGACTTTGAAGAGGAATTATGTTTTGAGGTTTTAAATTATTAAATATGCTAGAGATGGAAGTTTGAGATATGCTACCTGAATTGGTTTCTTTGTGATACTCGTCATAATGAGATAAAGATAAACTCATCCTTAAAATAAAAAATAGCAACGTAAACAAAATATGTTGTTTTGTTATTTTTTTTATACTATAATTGGTTAAGATCAAATTAATTACACAGTGAGTCTCGGTATAATGGATATTTAACTAGTACAAATTTAGAAACTATCTGCAAAAAAATTGAATTTAATTGGATATTTTTGCAGATAGTTTCTAAATTTGTACTAGTTAAATATCCGTTATACCGAGACTCACTGTATGTTGAAACAAATTTATTTTTGATTCACCAAAACATTTATTAGTTAATGTTGGAACATAAAGGTAGCCTTAGATTCACTTGTAAATAATTGATTAAAATCCAAATTAATTAGCTAATAATTGATTAAAATCCAAATTAATTAGCTAATAATTATTTATAACCATTTACAACCATTTAATATATTTGGATGTTAACCTAATTAAGGTTGCTTGCCGAAACTAGAGAATTTTGGTAGAATAGCGTATGCGAAATACAACTAATTTTTGGTATAACTGCTAGCAAAATTTCAATATATTTCGCGATAATTTAACCAAGGGATAGGAAATCGACTATTTTGGTTAATATTAACTACTAGCATAATCGACTAAATTTTTTTTGATCAACATTAATATTAACATTAATCAAATAAATAGTCGACTAAGTAATCGTTTCATTCGTTTCATTCGTTTCGTTCGAATTACTCGTTTTATTCTTTTTATTCGCTTTATTCGTGAATTGTTCGTTTTATTCACTTTATTCGAATACTCAAATTCATAAATAAAACAAATATTTCGAATAAACCTTATTCGAATAGAAACCCTAGCTGAAACTATAGTTTGGCATTTTTCGGCATTTTCATTGTTTCGGCAGTTTCGGTACTAATTAGGAAGTTTTACCTTTCAGCATCAGGCTAAACAGGTTTCGCAGGTTTCGGTAGGAAACCTTAGACCTAATTAATAATTAGACTTTTGTCCAACGCGCCATATTACTATTAAAAAATAATCGGCTTTTCATTATTTTTAATTGACAAAGTTTTAGAAAATATGGAAACATGGGTTTTATATACACAATCTTCAGAACTTCGGCTATATAATTATTGTTGATTTGTATTAGGTAACCTCATATCAAAAGTTAAGTCAAAAATTTTGTGAAGTTTAAAAAAAAATGTGAATTGGCTTTACAAAAATTGGCAATAGTAATTCATTTTTTTATTTATTAATTAATGCGGTTTTTTGTTAGCGCAACGATAATTAACCTCGCCTTGTTTGGTTAATATTTAGTTAAAGTTCCGATAAATACTAAATATGTCCGCTAATAAAATTTTTATTTCTCTTGATCGTTTTTGAACCATGTAAATACTATCTATTCCTCCATCCTAATTACAAAATATTTTTCTTTCCCTAACAATAAAACTTAGAATAATAAAACACAATGGCACGCATTCATCTTATTTTATTATCAGTTATTATCTATTGTGTTACTTATAAAAGCAAAAGAATTTGTTTCTAAACTATTTGATTTGATTTAATCATCATTTATTTCCCACAGTAGATTCTATAGTTAGCCCAATGCAAAAATTTCTCATCAAATGTCCATCACACCCTGACCTAAAGGTTATAAATTCCAATATAAGAGTTGTTGCGAAAGATCTTTCTAAATTACCATACACTTCTTCTGGTGTAAGATGGATAGTTGATGCGATTCCAATAACTTACTGCTTGTCTCTTAATTCTAATTTCTCCTCTAACTTCAAAAACATTATTGGAACATTACCACCAACAACATAAGCACCAACAGCTTTAACTGCCACGGGGGCAGCTGGCACCAGTTTCTAAAACTCAAACTCAAAATTATGTGTGGTATTAGCACATTGCTACCATATTAAAGTGCGCTGACCACACATTATTAGCAAACTAATCTGCGGTCAGTAATAATAGTTTATTGTTATTATTGACCATCAATATCTAAATGTGTTCAAGTGTTTACTTTTGGTATTAGCAAGATTGTGTACCCATTGCAAATATATATATTTTTTTTTTTTGCATTTTACACCAGCTGCAAAACATTGTCACATTTCCATTACTATCTTCACTTGTTCAAGCCAAGGGTAATTCGTAACCAATTTGGATCAAAATCTTCATGTACTTTTTTATTTAATTCTTGTCCAGTTGTTTTCTTATTTGTGTACTAGCTACTACCTATTTGGATCCTTCATTACTTTTTTTTTTATTTTCAGAGTTTACTTTGTGAATATATAACAAATTTATCCATTATTGAATACTTTTTCAAAAGCTTGATGCGAATTAATCGAGTGGATAAAAGGATAAGAAAATTTAAAAATTGATTGGAAAGTTCACTTGGAAAAAATCAAGAAAAAAACCGATCTGAATTCACAAAATTCTTAATTCATAAGATTTTTTCATAGTCTTGCTTGATTTCTTTAATTCATAAAATCGTTTTTTAAATTATTATTATACATTAGATATTTTGGATCAAATCAGATTTTAAAGAACCAGATCGATCAGATCAGATCAAATCAGATTAGACAGATTTCGTATCAGATCAGTTTTTCAAATCAGTTTGGAGAGTCATAGTCTCAATGTAACTGGTCTATTCCAACCCTGAGACAAGTAAATTGGTGCATTAAACAAGTCGGATCTCAAGAATATTGGGAAGAATTGGTGAACATTTGACATTTGGAAAAAGAAGTATAAGAAAGAATCAATGATATCAATTATGAGTGATATAAAAACATTGTTTGCAAATATGAAAAATTCAGTTATGTCTTCCGTCAGGATTAAAGCTCCAAATGAGCTGAGCTAGACTTGACTCAAGCTCAGTGAATAAGATGCAGTTATTAAATAAAGTATTTAAATTAATATTACAATCTAACATTATATTTATTATTTTTACTTTTTAACAATTATTTGAAAAACTTCCAATTCATCAAATTTACTATTATTTACTATATTGATGTTATTATAAGTAGTTGTATCATTTCCAATTTCACCATTTTCTTTAAAAAAAGCACCATCACAATAACCAAAATCAGGTAAAAAAGAAGGAGAACAATAAACTGCGAACTCATTGTCAATAACATAACTAAATTGTGCAGTATTGGCATCATTCCTATTACTAATATTAAAAATAAAACTTTCATTCGTACTTTTATATTCATCTCCATTCCAATTAAGTGGATTATAACCACCAACTAATTGCTCTGAATTTTGTATTTTGCCAACTACAAGAGTTTTGTTGATATTATCACATTTTTTATGGAATGCGGCTCCATTTAAACCATCTCTACTACTTTGATATAATAGTTTGAATTCATATTTGACTTCTTTGAACAAAGTATATGGTGGACTTTTTCTATCAATCCAACTTGCAAAAAAAAAAGTAAGTCTTCGATTGATTGTCAATGATTTAAGTGTTGAATTTAATGATTGAAGTTTAGGACTTCTTGATGGTAATAGATTTAATGTTTGTCTATTAGGAAGTAGATAATATTGCAACCAATTATTCCATAAAGATTTAGGAAAAAGCATGCTATATGGTGCAATTTTATCAAAAAAATCACCTTTAGAAATATCCTGAAATCTTATTAGAGAAAGAAATTCTTTTAATGTGTTGCCTAAATCAACAAAATTTTGTGATGACCAATTTTCAACATTATTATTGATTTTTATATGAGATGCTTTTTCTTCAACAATTCTAGTACAAGTTTTCAAAAGCTCCTCTTCAAATTCAACATCTTTGATTTCTACACTTAGATATTTTCTAGCGTTTTCATAATGAATTTTCCAAGTTGTTTCATAAGAGAAAGCATGCAATTTAAGAAAACCAATTGTTATTGCAGTTGTCCACCAAATGTAATGCCTAGTCATTTCCTTGAGATGTTCACTGATAGCATAATTTTGAATGGTAGATGTAAATGATTGAGATGTTGTATCTGGAGAAATGTGAAGAATTTCAGAAAGTGTGTCAGAAAGATGGAATGCACCTTCATTGGTTTGTTTGGAGATGATGGTTTGTGTGGTCTCAATGTCAGTTTCAATATTATTATTATTTATTTCTGGATGATTTGCCAATCCCCATTCAAGAATGTTTTCCCAAATAACAATCTCATCAGCATAAAAATCATCTCTTTTAAGAACTTCCAATAGAGTTGGTTTTTCCAACAATTTAAATTCACTTGACTCAAATAATTCTTCACTATATTCACAAAATTTTTCTAAATAGATATTTCCCAATCCTTAAAATTCTTGTTAGCATAAATTAATTGCAGAATTTTAACTGGATTTTCTTTTATATAATCATCATGATTTTTAACAAAGTATTTCATCATATATTCATAAAGTGACTCAATACCAAATTGATTGGCCACAATTAATAATTTCAATAATTCAGCCCCAGAATAATTTTCAATTTCAACTTTACATGTGTATAAAAACCTTTTGACAATAAATAAATTATTAAACAGATTATTATTATATATTCAATACTAATAAATAAATTAATTAATATGTTTATATGTTTATTTAAACTTACTTGAGAATAGGATTGAAAATTTTGTCACTAATATTAGGTTTTTTGATAATATAATATCCATTTTCTTTTGTTGCATTACTTAATTCATTGCTAAAAAGTGGACAATGAGCTGACACAATAGATGCATGTGCATGAAATTCTTTAATATTTGGTTCTACACCAACATATACTTTTACATCATAAAAGTTTTCGGTATTTAACAACCTTTCATTTTCATTAAAATACTTTTCAAACGTTGTATTCATTTTTTTTTCAATTAAAAATAATAAATGAAAATGAAAATGAAAAGGATCATCAATCGGATGTTATAGTAATTACTCAGGTCATGCGTTTGTGTAATGTTACGTAATATAAATAACTTTTACTACATTTAATTTCATAGATATTTTGAATTTGGAAGAAGGTCTTACTTTTGTTTCATGAGAACATGCGAAATTTTTTTGATAATTACACATTACAAGACGAAGTGAAGGTTAACATATGAATGTACAAAATCGGGTAAACACAATACACAATTACAACTGATCCTATGAAACGTCGCATTGTTCATTCTAAAAAAAAAACAAAATATCCATGACAAGGATGAAGACTCTATATGGATCATTAATCAGCTATTCAAATGTGTATTTATCCTGATTCAAATGACAGCGATAAACAACAACATCAAGTAACATTAAATCAATTATGTTCATTTCGTTCAATTATAAATGATTCTTTTGTAAAATGCCAAAAGATTCACAACAACATATGCAGAATTGTTTGGATTATGAAAGAAGGTTATTGATTGTGCAATAAAGGCTAACATGTACAATGAATTGACTATTACTTTGAAAGCACTTCTTTCAAATATACAATCACGCAATGCATTCTTTGAGTAACATATCTAATGATCAAAGTGATGATATTTCAAATCCCATCATCACAAGACATAAAGGGAAGACCAAAAAACTTTAAATGATAATATAAACATTCATATCGATGAACAAAAAATATATAATAGCAATGGAATGTAAAGGTTGAACATGTAGACAGTTTGGTCATTGTGTACAAATGGATAGCTTTCATTTATTAATCTGAATATTTTTAGTATGTTTATTTAGTTCTGAAATTACCGCCCTTTAGGTGGTTGGGTGGGTATGTAGGATGGAGGAATCGCTACTCTCTATATTAATATGCGTATGTGATCACGTGTATAATCTAGCAGGAGAATATCATCGTTTAAAAAAAACATGGAATAATCTTTTTTTTTTGTAAAGTTCTATGATGTAAAATCTACATAGGTAAACTCGATAAGTCAGATTTGGTCTAACTCGGCCAAAATTTTTTTCAATATTAAAATCTCTTGATAAGTCGGACAATCTATATAAAATCGCGATAAGCTGTAAGTCGGTCAATCCTTCTTCTAGGGCGTATGTAAATTACTCTAAATAAATGGGTATCACATGACATTTGCATTGAGTGAGATCCGACGCAAAAAAATTATATTAATGAATATTAATATTTTATTATCTAGTCAGTTATATCATTTATTATTTTGTTAGTTACATCATTGATTGTATCATTTATTATTATTATTTCAGAAAACCCGTTTCTTTTTGTATCGTGATCAATATATTAATTATTATCTTGTTAGTTATATCATTTATTATCTAAGAAAAAACGTTTCTTTTTTGTATCATGAACAATGCATTTGTATTTAAGTTATATCATTAATTGCATCATTTATTATCTCATTTGATAATTTAGAAACCATTTCTTTTTTGTATCATGAACAATGTATTTATGTTTTTATTATATTTATATTTATAAAAAGGTTGATTTCACAATCTTCTGAAAAACCTATATAAAAATCAATGTAAATAAATATTGTTTTTAAAAGCCCCATTTACATTTATAAAATCCTTATAATTATGAATAAATTTGATACTAAAAATTTAAAGTCAAGTGTTCTTGATAAGTAGATTCTCTCGATAAGTCGGTCCATCATGCCCAGCCACTCATGGCCGACTTATCGAGTTTACCTATGTACCTTTTTTAATGTTATAGAATAAACATTCTGACAAAAGTGATAAAGGAACATTGTTGTACGAAGCCTTTTTTTCGTTTAATATGTTTTCATGGTTCATATGTACTTTTTAAAATGTATTATATTTAATTCACATTAGAGAATTATTAGTATGCGTATGCGTCGACATAGTGAGGACGTTGACATGACAAGTTAGCATAGTGTATTGGCATATTGAATACTAAATACGTCGACAAAGTGTACTGATATACCTAAATGGTATATAGGTAGGCATACCTTGAAGGCGATTTAGGTATTTACTAATTCTTTTTTACGTGTAATCATCGGCGAAGGAAAAATCAATTAGCCACTCCTCTACTCAACCAATGACATTAAGCTGTTCTAGAAATTCCACTTTGGTACTACCGATCTTCAGTTACTTAGTAAAAGTTACCTGTTGATATTTTTATAACATGGATGATATTCTTACTACGTTAGAAATTTGTTAATGGGAACAAAGAAAAAAAACCAACAGCACTATAGACAAGTTTAAATTTAGGAATTATCACATTGATCAAAAGATATCTTACAGATCTTTGACAATTAAAGGAAGTAAATATGTTTTAGGCATTTTTTCACCTTCTATTAGATTGCAAAAACAGAAAGTCTTCCTCCTTCTTCTAATTGTGGTTATTGAATCTTAGAATTTAAGATTGAAAATAATATTTGATGTCTTTGTAGATGGTGTACACCATAAAAGGAACAATATTAATTTAGTTGATAATGCAACAAAGTATCAAAAAAAGCTGGATATGAAAATGATAAAATAACAGAAAGCTTGATTAAAAGTCCGAGTTTTTAAATAGTTATTTATGATATAATGTTACATTCTTTGGACTAAATGAATTGGAGAAAAACGAGTTACAAGTATTCAAATTAAATAAGCAAAAATTATATATTTCAGAAATTTGAACCAAGTTTGGTTTAGCTTCAATTTCAGAAACTATAGTCTGAATCTAATGTTTCTAGTTGAAATATATCAACTAACGTATCAACTATCTCTCTAATATCATCAATACTTATAAATTAGGTATCAGTCAATCGGTCATGAATCCATCTTTAATATTCACGAGGAAGACCTTCGGTACTGGCTTAGGAACAAAGTTTTATTTTTACTCTTGGTCTGAAAGGCCTTATGTTAAAAAACTTGTATTTCCATAGCAAAGTTAAACATCTAGAAAAAATTTATGAGCCAAGTATTTTATGTTCATTTTATTGATAAAAAGAATCTAGATATTTACACTATCAAGGACCAACTGTGAGGTTTCAAACAAAAGTCTTCCTCAACCATATTATTACCGGTATGTAGAAATTGCTGAAGAAAAGAAAAAAACGACATGTAGAAAGTGCGTACTCTACTTTTTAGTACGGTACTCGCCTTATACAACATAAGGTGAGTACCGTATTGGGAGGGAGGATGTTGAGAATATGAATTTCTATGTTGAACTCGGTATTATTTTTTTTTTTTGGTACAGTACTCCTTGCCTTTCAGTATGGTACGCATTTTCTATATATCATATTTATTATAGAGAGAAAAGTTTCCAAGGAACATCTCCAATGTTGAGCGTGGGAAAGGACATTCCTATAAATCTAATAATGCCTAAGCTCAATTTGAGGTTTATTATCACCAATATATAATATGAAAAGGAATATACCTCCCTACTTCAGATCTCAAGGATCCTTAAAAGTTTCATTTCCTCATAATCTAATATTATTATTACTTGGCGATGCAATTTATTTTATTTATTTGTTAATCCTTTATAAATGTTGTATGTATAATTAAATATTGTGTGTTGTGTTTGGGTGCGAAATTCCTTTCGATTGGCTCTCATTTAACTTTTCGTTTCAAATTCACATAAATTTTATCTAAAGATATCATCTGTACATTGCTTCAAGGAAACAAACCCTGGCATTTATATGATCATTTATTCTAATACGTAACATTTAATACTTCTTGTAAATGAAAAAATATTTTATGTGAAGGTGGAAAATTCATGGTGTGATGGGGAGGGAGGAGCTGTGAATTTTAATAAAATTGCATCCATAACCTGTTGAAGGTTTCTTTAATTTCGGTTTATACTATGCTTGGGAGTTTTAGATATAGAATAGTTCTAGTTATTAGGTCAAAAGGGTATATTAATAATATATTCAATGTAAAACTGACGATTTGAAAATAAAAATAAAAAAAATTAACCTTATCTATTTAAAATTAAAAAAGTTAAAAATGTGGCTTGTAGCACCAAAAAACAATGTATATTTACTGTGCCAGATTATTTAAATGGAAAAATTTTTTGTCTTCCACAGAATATTTTTTTTTAATTTTTTTTTTTTTAATAATAATAATTACTATTATTATTATTAATATTATATTCTTTTCCTCTACACTTTTTTTCCTCATCGTTTTTAATATTAGCAAGTAAAAACTTAAAAATATACTATTATAGATCTTTTTTAGACAATTCTTAATTCTACCAAAAAAAAAAAAAATAATAATAATATAAAAACTCCTGAACAATCTCTCACCAGTACTTCTCT
>CAUDNR010000533.1:1065-12826 GCA_958430865.1 Entrophospora sp. SA101
TAATAACAATTCATCTGGAGATCTTTATTGGCGATTATTGAAGTTTAAAAGAGTTATGTGTGGAAAGATAAAGCCACTCTATTGTTCAAAGATGGTATATCTCAGATTGGAAGGTTTAAAAATCAAAGATGCGTTGATTAGTGCGATTCTACGCTCATGTCCAGATATACGTATTCTCATTCTTGATCGAAGTTATGGTTTTAGTAATATATCAATTATAGAAATTGCAAAATTTTGTCCGAAATTAATACACTTAAGTCTTAATTCATGTAAATGTCTCACTAATCGATGTATTACTGAAATTACCCACTCATGCCCAAAACTTAGACATCTTGAGCTTGGTTATTGTTCGATTGATAATAAAGCTGTTGAGGAGATATCACGCAATTGTACTAATTTGAAATATCTTAGTTTGAAGGGATGTAAAGGGGTTAGCGAAGAAGTGATGAAAAAACTTAATTCTAAAATTAAAATCGAACATCCAGATTATTCCGATGATGAATTCTCCGATTCTGATTTACCTCCACTTATTCCAATCTTTACTGGTGGACAAAATGGGATAGCTATAACCAGGTCCTTTAGAGACTACTCTTTGAGTCATACATTAGACGAAACAGATTTTTATTCTGCATTCAGTAATTATATCGAAGCATCATCAAATTCAATTAATCTAGAACGAGATAATATATTAAATAGTCTTGCTAGAGCCATTGATCGAGGATGCTATATATATCTGTGATAATAAATAATATATTTAATTGCAGAAAAGCTAAATTACAATAAAGTAAAATCACGTGCGCCGATCACTTTGACAAGAAAAAAATTCAAGACTCCATGAATACCATTTCTTCCGAAATAAGAATGATTCCAAACGTAAACGTCTCCATCAATTAGCATTAAGACAGAAGGTAATTAATATCGCATCAGATCATTATGGTATAATGAATAATAGACCAATTATTCCAGTACCTAATCAAGAGAATGATGAAGTCGAGGATATTATAGACTTATATGATTATTAATCCCGCTTCTTTGCTTCACCACATATCTAGTTATTAATTATCAGATTTGGTAGCATCCTCACTTTGAGAGTCACTATCGAATAAATCATAGGTTTCATTTTTTTTTAATACAATGTAATATACAATGTCATGTTATATTGGAGCGATATCATGTGTTTTTAATCTGCGAATCAGAGATCAGTGTGGAGCATGCAAGCCCAATAAATAATGTGCAACGATTATCCGAAAAAAATGATTATGTTAGTGAATATTTTAAATGTAAATCATATCACGTATTAGTATAGAAGTAAAATTAACATACTTATCATGTTTATACGTAAATCTATTTTTGCTCATATAATAAGAACTAATGCAAATGAGCAGATACAGTTTTAATAGTTGTAAATCTTTTACTTCGGACCAATACCACGAATCTATCACATAGGCCAGCCTTTTCATTGAATTTTTTCTGTTAAAAATAATTTTTACATATCAATATCAATAAAGTTTTAAAGTAACGACCACCACGGTCGGATTTATTTATGCGGTAAAAAATAAAATAAGATACAGGATAGATAAAAATAATATAGATAATAATGGAGTTTTAATTTTCATATGGAGGGGATGATACTGTTGAACTATCTTCTTTATCTCCATGTGAATCACGATCCGCATTTAATAATAGTGATAGGTTGACGATTAGGATTCTCTATAAAAAAAAGTTAGATATAGATTCGCCATAAAAAAATAGACAAATAAATCCATACCCGAAATAGCAATAATGTCTCCACAAAATTATAAACAGTATCTCTATCTGTGAATTGTATCGGGATATCCATTGAACGTAATCTAAAAAGCCTATTTATATCATCTTTATCTCGAATAAGGATATTCAGATGAAGTTTTTTTCCAGCAATTTGTATCCCAATAATTCCGAATTCATCTTTTTTTGGTTTACAGCCTTTATGTACCCAATACATACCATCATTCATCTCTCGCCATAATTTTACCCAATCGTTTTCTTCCTTATCTTTATCACAAAAAATACGGGAGCATTCAGCAAACATTAATTCATAAATTTTTTTCCCACGCTTCACCATAAACATAATGTCAGGACGTTTGCCAGTCTTTCCTCTTCGATCTTTACTTGCTATACTCTGTCGTTCCGCTCTAAATGAATAAAAAATATAAATGTATGATTATCCGGAAAAGATAATAATATTATACTTACGTGCTAACAAAAGCGAAACTTTTTATTGGTAATTTTTTTAATGAAGCTTTCACCATAGGAACTATAATATCTGTAACATATGTTCCTTCATTCTGAGATTTAATAAACTTATTTCCAAATGCTGGATTCCTCCAAACATCACCTCTGTTCAAATAGCAGAAAAAATGTAATCAATATTTTTTTAGAATAAAATCCATATTATACTCACATTATATCGAGAATTCCAGATGCAATTTCTTCGAGAACTTCTTCCGACTCATCCCAATTTCCATGTGAGAGTTCAATAGGTATTTCCTCATATAAGGTATTGCTATAAGTCATCACAAATTCATCACACACATCTCTGATACGATGAGGGGTTAATCTCTCCATACGTTCTACTGGCTCCATAAAATCTTTATATTCATTTTCTGCCTCCACAGATAAGCGCTGTATAATATCCGAATCGTAACTAATTACTTGACTTGCTTTTGGATCTTTCCATGAAAGGTCAGAAGGTTTGATTTTTTTAAGGTATTTGCTTAATTTTTTGGCATATGGAGCTGAACTTTTACCAAGATTCAACTTTAATTTCCATAAATTCGTTTCAATCTCCTCAATAGACACCTCTTCATCTCGCTTCACAAAATCAATATCTCTAAGGCTACACACACCTTCGAAAGCATCATCAAACTAGCGTAGAAATAAATAAGTTAGATTTGGTTGCTCTAGAGAAACTTATAATAAAAACGTGTGCACACTCTTCAGAATATATTATGTAAAATCACCAACTATGCGTGGCCAGCACATAGATGACAATTCACATAATTCGTATATAATATCCATCTCAAACCAAGACAAAGAAGACTTCCCCATGCGTCTAAGGATTAATACAATAATGATTAAACCTGTGCTTGCAGGCTCTGGATATCTACTCAATCTGGTTTTAAGATTCTACGCTATTCATCATTCGATGATAAAAAATAATTTTTGAGAGTAGGAAAAAAACTAACCTTAAAAGGGATCTCATTAAGTTTTCTATATTTCTCCGAATTCTCTTCAAGCTCATTTTTTATAGCCGTGATCACATTATGAATCAATTGTCTCGAATCTTCTTTTGGAAACCACGGCTCTTCTTCTATTGTTTGATGGACCATTGAAACTGCAGTAATATGTTCTAGGGGGGAATTATGAAGAAAATTATAAACTTTTTTGTATAATCCTGTATTAGACATTTTACGTAGTTAAATTGTTATAAAAAAAAAAGATTAAAATATTTTAGTGCTAATGTAAAAGCGTCGAGTAACAATAACTTCGATATACTGTCCTTTTAAACGTTTTCGTTTATCTCTTTCTAAATCTTCTTTTGGATCTATAGAATGGGTATAATAAAGTGGAAGAAAGTAGTATTTACGCCAAAAAAAACCATTACAAAGAAAAAGTATGTACATGAGGTAATTAATCGAATTTGGTTAATCGCACAAATAAACATGCATGCATGCATATTACATTATATATAGTCAGGTGGTACACATCGAAATTCTAAAAATAATTTTCATTACATAGCCATGTACAACATATCGATTATCTGATTGATTATGCAGAGGGATTATCAAGGCACATAAGTGTCATTGCAATAAATTTAATTCCTTTAAATCAATTCACGTTGAAATATATGAGATGGATAACATACTTCTTCGTTTATGGTGATGAAAAGAATACAATTAAAAGGATGGACATATACTAGCAATTACGTTTAATCAAGAAGGAATATAATATTTTTTTTATTACTTTTTCAGATGTATTAACATCCTGCTTCACGGATTCCTCTCTTCATTTATAGATTCCATATAAGAAGGTGGCTGACTCACATCATTAACATTATTTACATTGTTTCCATTATCTTGATTATTACCGGTGGTGACTGTTTCACTGGTATTCTCATTCCTTCTATTATCTTGATTATTATTGGTGGTGGCCGTTTCAGTGGTATTCTCATTCCTTCTATTATCTTGGTTATTATTGGTGGTGGCTGTTTCGCTGTTATTCTCATTCCTTTCACTAGTCGCTCTTTGGGTGGGTGATGCGGATCGATTCCTTTGATTAGTGGTAGATTCACGGCGACTCGTACTTAGAATTGTTGACACTTCGTAAGATGGTGGTGGGGTACGGTTACGGCGACGTCTTTTGGTGGATGTATTTGTATTATGCAATATGTCGAATGGGGTTTCTATATTTCATATACGAGGTAAATCCATGTATCTATATATTTACTACTACAGTGATAGATTATATAGGTGATCTTACCAGGTCTCTCCCAAAAATGAGAATTAAAATCTTCAAAAAAACGTTCACCTGCTCTGCTTCTCTTCCCGGTTCTACTCCCAGCTATGTATTGGCACATCGACTAAAATAAATTCAGTGAAATAGGCAATATAAAAGTACATTAGAAATGTCATAGATAAATAGTATATAAAATTTAACGCTTACGTTGTACTCTCTAACAAGATTTTGAAATCTATTATTACATTGTTGTCCTGTATAGGTAGTCCCAAATCGTTGGTTGATTGTAATTGCAATATTATTCCAAAAGTCTACCCTGCTACTACCGGGAATATTATAATACTCACCATTTCGATTTTCTCTTTCATCAATTAGTAAGCGCAGTTGATCATCGGTCCACATCAGAAAAATTTAGACGTTCCTAATTTCAACGGATGTTCAACTGAGATATGATATTTCCATATGTTTTTATAAGAAAAAAAAACATCGTACCTTCATCGTGTCTTCAACGTACCTTCATAGTGCCTTCATTTCGGATTTGCACATTTCGGATTTGAACATCTCGGACCGGGCGATCTCAAATGGTGAATGTCATACACCCACCCATATCACTAGAAAATTAAATCATATGCTTGTAATACACCCAAAATAGATTATGCAACGATTATCCCAAATGTAGATCCACATACCCGAAATAGATTTTCATCTACGGAGGTATTTCATATGCTCAATGAGTAATTGGATATATATACATGAACGATTTATACATAAATATCTACACAAATAAATTCTTACAATTAACTCTAAACCGCATTCTCGCTACAACCCAGGCCCTATGGGCGATCTTTGAGTAACTGCACTAAAAATGAATCCAGTTTTAACTATCAATATAAAACTAAATCTAATAGGTCCAATAATCCCTAAATACGATATAATCACATATAACTTCCATAAACTATAAATAGGTTATATAAGATAGATGGTTAGCTTAAGCGAATTACGTGGAACCAATTGTACCTATGCTGAATGGGTTGAATATTGTAACATGCCTCAAGTTCGTACTAATGAAACTCCTAGCGAGTGGATGGATCGAATTTGGCCTCGCTTACAATATTTCAGGAAGAATGATCTATTGCCCACCGAAAGTAAAAAATATCTTGAAGCTAGGAAGTTAATAACATATGGATCTGAGGTTAATGGATTTTATAAAAGCTATGCGCCTGAAATTGGTATTGCTATCTGCTTCTCTTGTAATCAATTAGTATATACCGGAAAACGAACCAAAAATATAGGTAATTATAATCATGGAGAGGCATTGGGCTACCCATTGTACAGGAAATACCTTCTGTGGTGTAAGTTATGATGAATATTTGCTGAGAATCAAACAAAAATCTATTTCAGGATATAATTGTGATAACGAGTATGCATTACACCGTTATAAATTGTGGATGCAAAATGCTGTTAGAAGAATTAAGCGTGCAAGAGAAATCGGTAGAAAAATCAGAGCTGTAAAGGTAATACAACAAAAATGGTTAGAGTGTTTATACAGACCTGATGGTCTCTACGCTTCAGAATTAGCATTACATTACCAATTGTTATGGGCAGTTCGGGAAGAAATGCGACAAGTTAACAATGCATAGCTTATTATAAATAAACCTAACAATATATATACTGTATCTATCTTACTTATCATATTATTTATTATTAATATACATTATTGATTTGAATTTTTTCAAGTTTAGAATTTGTGGATTCAGCTGGTAATATACTTTTTATCTTGCACTTTTGATGCAATTCTATTTTCTTCTGCAAATCTAGTGGAGTATCGAACCTTAACCAGGCCTATCTAGATCAAATACAATAAATTCACCTTACGGGAGATAGCTACCATGTGTAGTTCATAATTCAGGGGCAATATTTATGTTTAGCAATGGTCGATCGTCAAGTCATGTGAAAGCGTGAGTCAATTTGCCAAAAATTTTTTTTACAATGTTGTGTAGAAAATTAATTCTTCCCCTGACAAGTTCTGTCTTTACCTATGTCCGCAACAGTTTTCAGCTTCGTTCATACTTTTCAATAGCTCAGCTTGAAGAGAGGAAGGCTTTATTAAAAGAGGTACCTTTTGAATCTACATATTTCAGATCGTGCGTTCAGAAAATAATACTTCTTACTTTTCTCGTAGATTTATACTCCCTCTTTCTCAAAATTAAAGAAGGGGACAAAAGAATATTTAGATCTTGGTAAATCTGGGAAGGTCTGGGAGAACTATTTTCGTCCGTTTGAATGGCGTGCACAGGATTATGGTACGAACAGTAAATTTTTATGTTTTCATGACTTTTTGTTCGGAATGACAATTATGCCAATTTTTTACTTCCTCAATAGACTTTTATGCAAGACATTCCTGTTTTATGGATGAGATATCTGTCATCAAAGATACTATCGAGATTCCGGTTAAAGATCTTCTTCAACGTATGATTGTAAGTTTTTCGCATCAAAGTTGCGTCATAGAGGGAAATTCACTAGGAAGTGCAGAGTCACAAATCATTTGGGAAAAAATGAGCCAAGACTATAACATTGACGATTTGCAACGTGAGGGAGCACAATTACCCGAGCCGAAATCTCTTATCGATAAACCTGGAAAGGAGATTGAAGTTGTCGAAATCCGTAACCACCTGCTTGCGACCCATTACTTATACAATACTTTGCTAAAGTCAGAACAAGAAATAAACATCGACAATATAAAGAAGATCCATCGTACTCTTTTGAAAGATACCCCACAGGAGAGAGTTAATGTATGGGGCAAAATCCAGCATGCAGGAATGTTTCGAACAATGCCAATGCAGGCTGTAGGTTATCATTTGACCGTTTATCCGGTAAGTTTTAGTTTATTAATATCCGCTTATCAAGTTTCGATTATGGCTCAATTTGTGTTCTCTGTAGTATGGAGAGGAAGTGCCCGCGTTGATGGAAAGGTTTGTACAATTTTACAACAAGACCGTCACTAGCGATAATGTTGAGGATCATGAACCATATCAAATCCACCCTCTTATGAACGCATGTCGCATACTTTCGTCCATCCTTCATATTCATCCATTCTACAATGGTAATGGACGTATGGGACGTTCACTCATGGCGCTTTATCTTGCCCGTGGTGGCTTTCCACCCCTTGTTTTTCAACAACTTGATCGAAAAGAATATGCGGACGCATTGTATAAGGCTCAGGCAGAGAAGGATATGGTCCCTTTATATAACATAGTGATAGGAATCATCTATGATATTTTAGCATCGTATACGTGGTTACCCATTAAAGAGTAATATGATATGAGCGTGATTATCAGATAATAAAATACGTCAACTCAGGCGATTATTCCTTACAAATTCTAAAATAATATCAATAAAGTTTCACCCATGATTCGAGCATATATTTTTCAAACATGGTGTAGTGATGCATCGGAGCATTCTTAATCGACACTGGCCCTGCGCCGAAAATATAAGCATTCTACCCTTGTGACATGTTCCGGGGAGTTCCTGATAACCTGTGATCTCCACTCGCACAAAAAATGAATCACACAAAAGTAATTAAAGTTAAGTTTATTCTATAAGACCCAATTTCTTGAAGATGTTCTGGAATGACTATATATGAGTCTTCGTAATACCAAACATACCTTAAAACAATCCAGTTTTCTTCGCATAATTCTTTTTGAGATAATACCGCTTTTTCTGTTTGATAAATTTTTTGGATCCCTTTTGATATATTTCATGTTGTTCCCCTGTACTTCGGTCACAAAACATAATCATAATAGGGAATATCAAGTTCCAATCCTTTTTAATATTCGGGTTTTTAGGAATTCTAGTCTACGATTTTTCTGACGAAGGCTCAAGGTATTTTACGACACAAAATTTCACATTTATGTAGACATGAATATCAGTTATTTTGATTTTTAATTTCGTGCCACATCAATGTCAATATCCATTACCTGATACAATTTATAATAATATATTTTATAATAATAAGAAAAATCAAATGCAGATCTCTCAAAGTGCATTTCATGCATTAGATCCCAAAAACGCATTTGATTTATAATTATACTATTTATTCCTATAACGTTTCGATATCCCTGAAGGCTAGTATCTTTTTATTTTTACGGAATATATAATGTAATTTTTTCCCGCTTCAGGCATATAATAGAAACAATAGATTTGATTCTTTCGATTTTTATTACAAGATTTTGCACATTAATATTTTTGTGCGATATGTAATTGATAAATTATATAATTCTAACGTTCAAAAAAGGCACACGATTTTATTTAATATATATAAAACACATATATTATTGACTTTAAATACTGGCACCACCTGCATCTTCTTGAAAAGTTCCCGGTCTAGCACTAATGTATTCAATTTTTAATTGTACTCCTTCTACTGTTTGTTGATGTGAATGTCCTGGATTTGCAAGAATATTATCAAGGTTAATGCTATTGCTATTGATATCTAAACGTTGATCAGTTTGATTTTCTCTCTGAATTGACCTATGATTATACAAAACGACAAAAATAAGATTATAGTTACGAAGGAAGAAAAACAACAATTGCTTCTTTGTGAGAAATTATGTAACTTACAACATAATAGAATTTCCTATTTGTCTTGTTACTCGTCCGCTATCTATAAGACTGTTATTGCCATCATAAACGAAAAGAGAAATCGCATCTAATCCAACTACATAAAAAGTATTAATGTTACATATTACTTAACTATAATTTTATTAAAGCTAATAAAAGAATTTAATTACCAACTGTAACTCTAATTTGTCCGTCCATTATAGAGTTCTTTCCAAAAAAAAATCGATAAAATTAAAAATGATACCTCACAAATCTGGTTTATTTATACGTTTCATTTGTTACCTGAGAACCTGCTAGAAGAAAAATTACTAGTAATTACGTTACCTGATCATTTCTCGGATCCTTTCTTCATAAGGCAGGTCTATTAAGTCATGGGTGTCAAGAACTGAATATATTTCGTCATTTATGGGGGAAATTAAACCTTTCAGTCTGACGATCGCTTTTGTAGAATAAAAAAATAAGACAAATTTTGGCGATTGCATTAGATCCCAAAAACGCATTTGATTTATAATTATACTATTTATTCCTATAACGTTTCGATATCCCTGAAGGCTAGTATCTTTTTATTTTTACGGAATATATAATGTAATTTTTTCCCGCTTCAGGCATATAATAGAAACAATAGATTTGATTCTTTCGATTTTTATTACAAGATTTTGCACATTAATATTTTTGTGCGATATGTAATTGATAAATTATATAATTCTAACGTTCAAAAAAGGCACACGATTTTATTTAATATATATAAAACACATATATTATTGACTTTAAATACTGGCACCACCTGCATCTTCTTGAAAAGTTCCCGGTCTAGCACTAATGTATTCAATTTTTAATTGTACTCCTTCTACTGTTTGTTGATGTGAATGTCCTGGATTTGCAAGAATATTATCAAGGTTAATGCTATTGCTATTGATATCTAAACGTTGATCAGTTTGATTTTCTCTCTGAATTGACCTATGATTATACAAAACGACAAAAATAAGATTATAGTTACGAAGGAAGAAAAACAACAATTGCTTCTTTGTGAGAAATTATGTAACTTACAACATAATAGAATTTCCTATTTGTCTTGTTACTCGTCCGCTATCTATAAGACTGTTATTGCCATCATAAACGAAAAGAGAAATCGCATCTAATCCAACTACATAAAAAGTATTAATGTTACATATTACTTAACTATAATTTTATTAAAGCTAATAAAAGAATTTAATTACCAACTGTAACTCTAATTTGTCCGTCCATTATAGAGTTCTTTCCAAAAAAAAATCGATAAAATTAAAAATGATACCTCACAAATCTGGTTTATTTATACGTTTCATTTGTTACCTGAGAACCTGCTAGAAGAAAAATTACTAGTAATTACGTTACCTGATCATTTCTCGGATCCTTTCTTCATAAGGCAGGTCTATTAAGTCATGGGTGTCAAGAACTGAATATATTTCGTCATTTATGGGGGAAATTAAACCTTTCAGTCTGACGATCGCTTTTGTAGAATAAAAAATAAGACAAATTTTGGCGATCTCGGATCTCAAGTTCCGTAATATATGAATTTTGATATTATTGCTGATAAAGAACAATAAACTCTCCTCATTCATATCCTTTTTGAGTCTCGTTTGTATTTTTTTCTTATCGGAAAAGCTATCTACAGTAAGGAAAAGGTTTTATTAATTAATTCATATACATAGTGAGAAAATAATTTAGCGGTGTCACAGAAATAATCTCGTGGAACAAAGACAAATAATTATATGAATCGTTATTTATTTCTTCACGAAAAATAAACCTGGTTCTATCATTATATCGAACAAAAAATGAATCGTGATATACATATAGTTATAGTTGATAAAATAATAGGTCTAAACCCTAAATACACAACAAAGTACATAATTGTTAAAACGCACTATAATCACATCGAAATAAGTCTTATAATATAATCACTATAAATTATAATTGATAAATATGTCTGGTTTTGATATTGCAACTATTCTCGATAAGAAAGATAGAACATTACCCAAACCCTTTAACATTCGTCCTGGATATGATATGAAATATGTCATGGTATATATTGGAAATTATTTTACTTTTGATGGAAAACGATACGATGAACTCTTCGATAATGAGAGATTGTTTGATACTTTATCTATCATAAAACAGAATGAAACACCAGCTCAATGGGCAATACGGGTGAGAGTACCTTTACAGAATTTATTAAATGCTGGAAAATTTAGTGTGTACCATCGATTTGCTTTATTTGCATCATTTGGTCAAGGTAAATTTGTTAATTTCGATTATTATAGACCGAAAATTCATAAGAGCCATATGGCTATTTGTTTTGGTTGCTGGAAACTTGTAAAAATCGATGATGTGAATCCTAAAAAATCATTTCATTATTCTAGGCAGAGATATGTTGATTATCTTAAACCTAGCGAATTGATGATCAGTCATTGGGATAATGAATGTGATAAACCAAAGACCGATTTCGGAAAAGCAAGGATTATACAAAGAGCTTGGAGAAATTACAAGAATAGACCTGAGTCATTAGCCACTCAAGTTTGGAACGCTTTAAAAACGGATGATTACCCCAATGATAAGAAGTTTTTAGGCATAACTCCTCAAAAGGTAAATCGTCCTTCTGGTTATGATTATA
>CAUDNR010000534.1:0-27211 GCA_958430865.1 Entrophospora sp. SA101
TTTATTATAACCAGCAACGGGTTTGGAATCTTCGAGGGAGTGACTGGGACAATGGTTGGTGGTTTACCATTCCAATTTGCCTACCATTATTTTTATGTCATCTCTCCAAAGCTAGCGTTGGTCCTCTGTCATACTTCGCTCCGAAATGAAAGAAAAGAAATTGGATCCGACGTTTGGACTGAGACTTTTAAGACTATGGGTTTTAAACGTTCGATACTCGAAAATGCTCCTCATCCAGCAGCAATTCCGAATTATGTAGCGACTCCAAAATATGTACCAAGTCATGAATATGGCCGCAGCACTGATAGAAATCCAGAGACGGCATTTGACTCGCTTCTAAATAGCGTAGGTCTCAAAAGACAGGAGGATGATATGTTTACCTTTCGCTTTGCCAAAATCCCTTCGGCTACCGTACACCTCGTGAATTCTATATTGCTCAATGAGACTAAACCGGATCTAGTTTTGACTTTCTCTTCTCGTCCATACCTCTATAAGACAATTCTCAAGTATCATAAAAGCAATGTCGGTGTACAACATGATTTCTCGAGTTTGAAAAAAATGTTGTTTATGGAATTAAACAAAACTCACGAGGAAGACTTACATCTCCGGAAAAAAATCCCAGCTGGCCGCACTTTTAATTGGAATGTACGTGGAATGGATTCAGAATCCTGATCAATGTCAGGAGGATGTTACATATATCGCTCTTGTTTTCTTTTATTTTATTCATATTTGGGCCCATGTTGGCGCACAACGGCTTATGAGGACCTCTTCAATTACAACATTTTTCTATTTCATATATTAGTAGACTATATAGTATGGAGTATCTTTAATACTTATTTTCTTAGTTGGTTTCATGCATAAATATCTCCTACCGGATTCAAACCGGATTATTATTATTATTACTATATTAATATTATAAAACAATTAAAGACTAGTGCCGTAAATTATGATGATGGTAGTAATTGTATTTACGGCATATAAAAAGTGGTTGCAATTACCTTTGCGACCACTTTTGCAACCATACTTATTCCTTTTTTGGATTACTGCACTAGTCTTTACTTCTTATGGTCTTTTGGCTCCTTTTACACTGTAGAATTATAAAATATTTTTCAAAGCATAAAGTTATGTAAAAAAAGTTTAATGAGAAATAAGTAATAGAAATATATTTACTTTTTTTGAATGTTTGAAAGTGTTATTCATCTAACTTCCTAACCATTCACATTACTTTGGTAGTATATAGAATAAAGGTAGGGAAATCAAAGGCATGTAAAGTTATATTATCAGCGACGTCATGATTTATATATGTTGTGAAACTAATGCCGATCATTTTATAAAATTAAACACCCGCGCTTTTTTGATTGCCATTTTTAGATCCTTTTTGTTTGTAATGTTATTATTTTTTAATAATAAGCTCTAACGTTTCTCAATAGACAGCCAACACAAGATAACTCCTATCGAGATTAATATAAACGTCTAACAAAACCAGGATTGACAATGTCAGTTAGTGTATTAGTTATATATGAGAAAATGAAAAAATAAACTTACATACAGTTTTAGATGGTGATGTTTGTGGTATGGTATTAAGATGGAATTGAATATCATTAACATGCTCAAAGACAAATACACAGTATTAGGTTTCCATAATAAGGATGTAATGATGCAAAATAAGATGAAGATATGATTAATTAACCCATTAGATCTCAAATGGAGAAATTAAGTATCAACAATGCAAAAATCTAATACAGTAAATTGGTTGCAACTGAAAAGCAAATGGTGTGTACACACATAAAGAAGTGATGGAGCAGTTCATTTTCAAAATGTGAGGAATATCTATAGATGAAGTGGTTAAATGTAAGAACGGCTATAATAAAATATGGACAGATACTATCAACCCCTCACAGATAAAAATACTATCAATTTTCAAAAATATTGACAAAACTCATGAAAAAAATTAGAAAACTCATTTGGAGAATTTTGTGCAGGAAAAAATAAGATCTATTGTTGCTGCTATGAGCTCAAATTACCCCAATGTTCACCTTGTGCTTAGCATAATCATTAAAAGAAAAATAATACTTGTATTTGATGACACACAATGTATAGTGAGGCATGTTTTAATATTAATGAAAACAGAAAAAAATTGAAAACAATTTTTTTATGGTGGCTTTGTTATGAATATATCAAATTCATCACTATTGAATTCAGATAATAAATTAGTTGGTGTCATGCACTTAGTTAAAGCAGAGTTAGCACTCCTATTGGACTGAACACATCCAAGTCCAATGCATCATTGGACATATCAATGGACGTAATATGATTGTGCCATAAATTTGTAAAAAATTTTTTGATTAATGAAAATATTAAAATAAAAATTTTGGTTTTATTATCTAGAGTTTTGGATAAGGTGGTGTGGGGAGTTCTTTTACAAATAAACTACTTGAATTCCGTTTTACACTGTTGTCATCTCCAGGATGAACATTATTAGCAAAGAATTGATAAAATAAACATCAATGTCAACATTTAAAAACTTTCTTCATTTAAGATTGTTAGGTTCAGAATATTTTCATATTGATATTCTGACCTAAAATGTGGACAACTCCTAAGATGTCTTCTTTTTGTATTAGTGAACTTATTAGCAATTGAACCTTCATAACCAAGCATATTTTTACATGGATAGCAAATTGAAAACTTATTTGACTTGCTTGCCTGTTCATTTAAAACCATTACTTATGGTGTCAAGCAATGCTTTGGTTTTCCACCAGAATGTGTCATTTTAAGATATTTTTTATTTAGGTAATGATTTACATAAATGGACCAACAAAGCTGCGCAAAAATTACCCATGGACAACTTGGACATATATGTCTAATGGTCCAATGAGAAGGTCATTGGATAACTCTGGGTTAAAGAGTTGTCAGTAAAAACAAAAAATCAAGTTAGTATTGTAAAATCATCTTCAACTTTGAAGAAAGAGCCAATACAAAAAGTGGATAAATTGATTGATAACAAGCATATTTTTTATTCACTGCTTATTAAACGAACAGAAAAGTTTCATGGTGGTTTTTATTTTGGTTTCATGGTTGTTGTACAAATTAATTTGCAAAAAAGACAATTCCATTACTCTGGTTTAGATACGTACAAAAGTGTTAGGATTTCAAAACTGGAAATTTAAAAATTATTGAATACAAAATATTTAATTAGATGATGATTGATGTCGAAATATGTGGCTCGATTGACAATTAGACAGCAACAATATTCTCTTTATTTTAAAAATAGCATGTACGCGAGCTTAAAAGGTTTTGTGGAAAACAAAATCTGAGACAATGGAAAAAACCAAAGGGATTAATTTAAAATAGAAGCCTTTAATTACGTGTAAATTTGTACACCATCTGACTGCTACTACCAAAGATACATGTTTGCTGGCTTAATTATAATGGCGATATATTATAAACAGTTCCGCTGTAAATATAAATTAATCGAAAGCAAAGTATCAAGCACGAACAATAGACCCTCTCCATACGATAAGAAATAAGAGTGGAATCACACAGATATGAATCATTTCGTAGTTATGTATGTTAAGCTAATTAGAAACATGATCGATGAAGATAAAACAGACCATAAAATTAAAAATTTGAACCCCTTTTTTTACAATGTATAAGCTGCAGTTTCAAATAAATAAGCGTTTATATATTAATATGTATTTTTGTTTCCGTATATAGATAATTAGATAAAAAGGTTCATGTGGCATAATCGATAACAACAAACAACTTATAAAAAAAAAATTGCCAACTAAATTTGCTAAAGCTAATTAATGAAACAATCTTTTTTCCGTAATAAATATCTCAACATGTCCAAGGACTACTGTTATCGAAAAAAAAATTTTTTTTTTGTGAAATAACTAATGAATTATTAGCTTGAAGCAATCAATTGATTTGATCGATAATGACAAAACAAATGACAATAAAGAAGAAAATGTGTTTCCCTTATAAAATGTGTTTCCCACTCTCAGTGCATAAAACACAATGTTTAACCTTGTCATACATGACCGTAACCATAGACGAAAATATGTTTGTCCCGGGACAAATCTATGTCGCAATGAGTAGGCTTCTTCCTGAGATTCTACAGGAATATTATGATTGTTTAAAAATTGATAGGGTGTCGTAAAAGATTAATGTGATCAATCAAGTAGGTTCAGGTCAGTTGGTCAGACGAAATCAATCCTGTACTTAATAATGATAATAAATAGTAAAAGCTCATATTGCACTCCTCCCACTCGTAAACTTGTTAATATTTAACATTTTGAAAAGAGAAAAGAGCGTAGCAAAAAAAAAATATGAAACGAGCAATGTTAAATCTAGCACATAGACACGCAATTGCCAACTTGCATTTTTGAATTATACATTATTTGTAATAAGTTTTTAAAACAAACAAAATATGATAAGGTAGAAATTGTGTTCCTATTATTTTTATTTGTTGAATGTTCATGATTTCCTTGATTAGATTATCTAATACTAAGAAATAAATGTTACCTGACTAATATAGTGCTTTCTATTTATATTTTTTTAGTAATTTAAAAATAAATCATCGCACAGATCATTTTTTCCTAATAATATTCACCATAGTAAAATGAATTCTTCATTTAAACTACTAAATTTATTAGTAATAAATAATGTAACAATTATAGTGTAACAAACTTCACTCACTATCAAATATCAAATCGAAATTTATTATGTTGGGGATTCAAATTCAAATTCATGCACAACACATATACAAAGAAATTATAAATCGTGGAGAAGAATTTATAATATAATGAAATGGGAGATTTTCCAACTTCATCATATCGAGCGCTAACTGTATGTGATAATTGTAAAGATGAATTCTGTAGAAAAGTTTTATTACAATTAAAAAATAAAAAACCAGATAATGATACTATTGAAGCTGATAATGGTGGTAATAAAGTCAAAGATGACAATAATTACAACAATGAAGATTTAGATTATAAGAGTGGAAATTCTAAAGTTGATTTATTTATTGAAGAAACACTAAAAAAATCTGTAGGTTGTAACGATTTTATTGAATGGATTCCCATTAAAAGAATAATCAACCTGCATTTTCTTACCTCTGGTGGAAATTCAGAAGTTTATGGCGGCAACTGGATGTTACCAGGTACTCATTCTAAAACGGTTGTAATCAAAGTTTTAAAAGATTCAAAAATTATTAATGATAGGATTTTAAATGAGGTAAAGAAATATTATTATTTATTGAAATTCTTTTTCATCTAAAAATCTAATTTATCATCATTACTATGTTCAAATTTAAAAGTTTAAAATTCATTATAGATGTTATCTTGCCAACAATAATTTAATAATCCCATTTTATGGTATAACATATCATGGATCTCATAAAAATTTTGCAATGATATTAAAAAAAGCAGAACATGGAGATCTTAGGAATTATTTATACAAACATCGTTATTTAACTTGGTCAGATAAATCAAAATTACTTTTAGATATTGCAAAAGCTTTGAATTCAATTCATCAAATGAAATTAGTTCATAAAGATTTCCATTGTAAAAATATTTTAGTTGATGTTGGAGCTAAAATTTATATTGGGGATTTTGGATTATGTCAACATGAAGAAGAAATTCAACGTAAATAATATACGCAATTGTAATTTTTATTTGTTTTCTATTTCTTTATTAATAATAATTTAAAATTAGAATCAAATACAATTGAAGGTGTATTACCATATATTGCACCAGAAGTACTGAGAAAGCATCCATACACTAAAAAATCAGATGTTTATAGTATTGGAATAATAATGTGGGAATTGGCAACAGGGGAACGACCATTCGCGAATCAAACTCATAATGTTGAAATGGCTATATCAATTGTTAAAGGATATAGACCCCCAATATCCAATGATATTCCTACTCCTTATGTGGAAATAATGAAAAATTGTTGGAATTCTGATCCTGATAAAAGACCTGATTCATATCAATTAATTAATTTGTATGAAACCTTAATTTCAACTGACCTTAATGTTCTTATCTTTCATTCAACATATAATGAAGAAGATCTCGGAAACAGCTTGAATGTTTTTCAAAAAAAGGAAGGTAATGTTCAAATAAACAAAATAAATCAAAATAGTAAAAACCAAAAACTGATGATTTTGTTTTCTTTAATTAAAAGATGATAGAAATAAAGATAAAGAAAAAAATAAAAAAATAAAAAGTTTTATAAATGAAGAAGGCCTTGGAAACAGTTCGAATGTTTTTCAAAAAAAAGAAGGTAATGTTCAAATAAACAAAATAAATCAAAATAGTAAAAACCAAAAACCGATGATTTTGTTTACTTTAATTAGAAGATGACAGAAACAAGGATGAAGAAAAAAGTAAAAAAAGGAAAGGTTTTATAAATGAAGAAGACCCTGGAAACAGTTTGCATGTTGTTCAAGAAAAAGAAGGTAATGTTCAAATAAACAGAATAAAAAATAAAATAGAAAAAACTAAAAACCAATGATTTTGTTTTCTTTAATTAGAATATATAACAAGAGCAGTAGACTATACTTTAACAATTAAGAGTAGTGGTATTGTTCATGGTCATGCAGTGATTGGGAATAATATTGGTAGTGATCGGTGGATTAGTAGAGTACAATCACCAAGGGAAGAAGATGAAAGATACATTACTCAAAAATATAATTTTATTTGTGAATGGTATGTTGAAAAAATTTTTCTCTTTTTTAATTGAGGAGTTCATTAAGTTTTAATAAAATGTATTCAATTACAGGCTTTCTGTCTGCATCAAAACCAAAATTCAATGTTTGGTATTAGTATTGAAACATTATCATGTTATTATTATTATTATCGAAATTTGCACTGTTATTATTTTTACATATCTAAACTCGATAATTCAGACGCAGCAATCAATTGTTTAAAGTACTTTATAATATAAATAAATGTCCGACTTATCGAGTTTAGATATGTATTATTATACTTTATTTATATTATATTTGACTTTAGGCACGGATTTAGCAAACTATTAATTAATTTTCATTGTAACATTTTTATATAGTTTTGACTTAGACACAGGTTTTAGCAAACCATGCTAAATGCCCAAACTATTTTATCATTTAAATTGAAATCATTATTTTTTGTTTTTTCATGTTTAATAAAGAAAAGCGATTTGCTGCAAATTCTATTTCCAATAATACACCTCCTGGACAAAAGTTTCAGTCACCACAAAACAATTAATTACGCAAAAACATAAATAATAAAACACAAATAAATTTTATCAAATTGTGACTAAAGTTCTCAAGAATATGCATGCAAAATTTCAAATTTTTGTAATGTTTAGAGAATAACAGTTAAAAAAATAAAATGTTCGACCAAAAATATCATAGTTTGCCAAAAAAAAATCAGTTTCTCATAAACTCACATAATAACCACACTTGAAATCGTGCATATGAAAGATTAGATTCTGAAAAAATCACGTCATATTGATATGTTTTTATACAAGTTTCTTTGTTTGCTATTTTAAAAAATTGTTTTGAAATTTTTGCTAAAATCGTAAAAATTGGTCAAGTCAATCTCCTGATTTGAATCCTGTAGAAAATCTGTGGAATCAATTAGAAATTCCTATTCGGAAACGTCCAAATAAATTTAAATAATGTTGAACTTGAGACCGTTTTACATGAAGAATGGAATCAAATTCCTAGAAATATTTATATGAATTTGATAGAAAGTATGCCGAGAAGAATAGAAGCTGTTATATCCAATAATGGGTGGCCAACAAAGTATTGACTTGCATACAAATAAGTAAAATTTCATTTCCAAAAATTATTTTTGATCGAACTTTTTATTTTTTTAACTGTTATTCTCCCAAACATTACAAAATTTTGAAATTTTGCATACATATTCTTGAGAACTTTAGTCACAATTTGATGAAATTTATTTGTGTTTTATTATGTACGTTTTTGCGTAATTAATTGTTTTGTGGTGACCGAAGCTTTTGTCCAGGGAGTGTGTATATGGCCCAAATGGCTAGCAATTTGATTCAATTTTTTGGCTTCCACTAATTACACTGTCAGTGGAAGAGACGGTCTTAATGAAGCGCATAGATAAAAAAATGGATGCATGTTTTTTTTTAATTAGTTATTTTTGATTTTTTTTTTTTTTTTTTGACAAAAGAATATTATATTAACATTCCTTCATTTTATATTCATTTTTATTACTCGAATTAGAAGGCATTCTTAAACTAAAGCTTAATTCTATTTTAAGAAATTTATTTTTATAAATTAATTAAAATGTTGAAACATTTATAAATCAAAGGGATGGAAGGGATGTAATTCATCATAGTCAGTTTAAGCTTTTTTTTATTGGTCCGACATCTTTTCTTTTCTTTTATTATAAATAGAACTTCACATCCGTTTAAAAAAATTTTTGGCAGCGCTTAACTTAACTTAACTTAACGTTAACTTTAACTTTAACTTTAACTACACTGTATGTATACACAACGCAATCATTTTCGTAACACTTGAAATTTCCTTTTTTAAACAAATTCTAAATGAAAAAAAATGATCGTAAATATTCTTTCGTTAATAAAAAAAGTTCATAACTTAAAAAACAAAAACAATGGAATATAATAATGAAAAGTATCTATGGATACCTTATGATAATTTGAAAATGTAGATGAAGGTGGTTTTTGAAATTGTGTACAAACTAACAAAAGATATTAAAATATGCATGATTTATTAAGTATATATGTACAAGTGGTAAACACTACAATGGCATCTGATATACAGTTTGGAATCTTGATACCATTAATGTCAGTGAGTCAACAACCTTTCAATAACATTCCACATAATAAAGATCTTGCAATTAAGATTTGTGAAGGCATAGGACCAGGATTTTCCAAAATTTATATTGAACTAGCATACCAATGTATGGACACATACTCATCCAGATAAACATCCAATTGATTATAGGAACAGCACATTTTATTATATAATTGTAGATATTTTAGAAGAGAGCCTGATGTATAAGAGAAGTATTCGACGAGATGGATGGAAATCATTCATACAAATTCTCTTTCCTCTAGCAGTTTATTATGATTCATAAACTTTTGTCAAGCCACAATTGTTGATAATCAAATGATAATTAATTATTAATCCAAGTTTAATAACAATACAATATTAGCCTTGTATAATATTAATATAACGAAAAAAACATGAAAGTGTTAGTAATAAATCAAACAATCTATTAATAGCCAAAATCCACGGTTCGTATTAATATATTAAATAAAAATTATTAACCAATTGTCTCATTAAAGTTAATGTTTGCATAATTGTCACGCTATATAATATAAGAAGCATACATATCCATAAATATTCAATAAATGGATTGGCGTTCAATCTATTTCCTAAGCATTTCAATGTTAAGAATAATAATGCCTCACCTCATGTAAATGTATTCTGAACAGATTTTTTTTTTGTTCACATTATATATATTATTTACATTTACCATTTCATTAATTGTAAATAACCCATCTTACAATTATTTAGTGATAATTTGGTTAATGCTATAAGAGCCGCCAATATCATTTCATTGCTATGTCACTAATTAATTCCTCCAGCTCATTATGCAAATAGAAGCAACATCAAACACCACCACTTCTAAGATTGGCTGCTAGTCCTGCCAAACCACACAAATCACCCATATTTTTTAGTTTTTAAAGTGGAAAAGTTCTTTGGCGAATTCAACGCTACAGCCTAACAAACATGTATATTATTACTATCTTTCTTAACTGTTTCCCAATTCTCACGAACGTATTTAATGCTCAATCCAATGACCACAATTGGCTTAGAAATATCAGCCTCAATATAAATAGAGAATGATGTACCATACTAGTGTATAAGAAGTAATTAAAACATTTATAAAGTTACATTATTGATAGGAACAGCACTTGCTTGTTTCATTTGACATCCATCATCAAACATTCTTTTGAAAGATTGATTTTAAGCACTTAAAGATGATTCATTGTCGAACTAAAAACGATAACGCTACAACGAATGGTGATGATAAATTTGGATATAATTCTACTCTAGTTAAAACATTAGTTGTTGAAATGTCATTGTTTGAAAATAAATTATCGGTTTGCATGTAACTATGCAATGAATGGAATTTGGATAACAGATAAGGGAACCAAAAAAAAAAGAAAAAAAATTCTATAATTTGTGAAGCAAGCTTTTAATTACTCACTCTCCTACTCTGGAAGGATAGGCTCGTTAGCGATTTAATATGATAAATTAGTAGAATGCAAGTTGCGATTTACCTCGCCGATGAACTTTATGCCTTTTCCGAAGAATATGACTGGGATCTGGATCAAGGTTTGCTTCCTAGTCTTCAAAGATGAAAAAATAATAACAAAGCAAAGGTATAGGTAGGTATATATTGAACTGGATTGTGTCCGCCTGCGGGTAGATATATATATATATATATACGTGCGTGACATTTAATTTGTATGTGATAAATTAATTTTTGGACATGATGACTAATGTTCACCCCTGCAGCGTAGATATATTAATATATATATATATGCGTGCTTGACATTGTAATTGGTATATTGATGAACAAATTAATTTGTGCGTGATCGCCTTGAAATAAAGAATACTTTACTTCATTCAACATTCAACTGTGGCGGTGTTGGATGTTAGTTACCCTGAATCGTTAAATGATCCAAGGAGTTCGCGAAATTTATTTCACCAAAAAGTTTTTCCCGCCATGATATTTGCATAAAAATTATGTAATGTTTACATTTAATGTGATAATCACATAATTTTTGAGTGACTTTTGGTTAATATCATGAGGCCCGACATAAACTTATGTATGTAGTGTAATAATTACGTAAATTAGTGTCAGAAAAATTTCAGCATGCGAGAAATATACGTTTAAGGCAAATCTCAAACCCGGATGCTGCAGCATAGCTCAGGAAAGTCTATAAATAAGATTCAATCAGTGAAAAAAACATCAATTAATGAGAAAAGAGAGATATATACGAAGAGCCATATGCACTAAGGACTATTTGCATTTATAGCTCAGAAATAAAGACATTTCTAACCCAAAAATTAATTTTATTATCAAATTTTTACACAATATAATAGAGAGGATTAAAAAGACAAGCGAAAATAAACTTGCAGTATCACATTATTACAATACATTGCAGTTATGCCACATAGTTTAGGTAGATAATTCAATCTAGCGCAGTCAATCGATACAAGTTGACTTTGATGTGTAATCTGAGTTCAGATCTCCGTTTGATATCAGGTAAAATTCTCATCACACTTTATTTAAATGAATAATACAAATCTATATATAATATGATTTTGTTATAATTTAAAAAGTAAAACCACAATTCAAATACGCCCTAAAAACCCATAAATACTTCACATTTAACCACGGTGGTAATAGATTCTAACTCTGATTCCTTGCTTCTTATATAATCTTCGAATGTCTGTGATGCAGTTAAAATTGCTCTTTCTGATATTTCATCAAGAGGATTAGATAAATTTAATTTGTGAATGTCGTGAATTATGATGATAGTTCAATATTTCGTAATAATAATAATGATAGTTAAAGATCGGTTACAAACACTGTTTACAAACAAATATGCATTTTTGGAAGCAGAATTTCCTTCATTATTTATTTTAATTTTTTTTATAAAAGGAAAAAATAATATTCTCCAAGCTCGTCGATATTATTCAATTTATTGAAAGCCGAGTCCTCCCAGGCAAGTATAATGGGGCTCGTTTACAATTTAGAATTGATGAATTTGACCATGACTTCATCTCCCTCCCGTGCTTTCCTTCCGGAGATAGAGTTAAAGCGTGTAATTTTTAAATAATAAACAGATATTCAACATCCAACTACGTTGAATGCTAAATTGTCAAACGACCCTGAAACATGATGTGTGTTTCGATCATTTTATTTAAGGGTAGAGTGTAGTCATGTGATTTTATATAATGATCGGTGAGGATAATAATTCCCGAACCTCTTTTAAATCACTTGCCTCATACGCAGCTACACCAAAAACTAGTTTTCGTGAGACGGAAATTAACACAAAATCCATTTTCAACATATATCCAATCGTAATAAAAAATATTTTTATGTTTGTTGGAGGGTTATTTCAAAAAAACCTTGTAAAGTTAAAGACAATTTGCGGATACCTTAATAAATTTTTGCGGATACCTTAGTAAAACATAGTAATATATAATTTTCTATATGACGATCAACCATTGTGACCAACCCCAATATGTTATGTTGATTTGTTTTTTAAATAATAATTTAATATTAATAATATTAACCGATTTCTTTTAAAAAAATGAATTCAAGTAAGCAGCAAAAAAAGAAACAGACAAAACGATCGAGATGAGAGAGAGTAAGTGTTTATCATAAGAATGCCACTTGTCATCAATTGTTTCCCATCCATCCTTGGTTAGTTTCATGATTGGCACCATGCACATTTGACATGTGATACATGCAAAAACTTACGTGTAATAGTAAATGGGGAATCTTTGAATTTTTTCGTGTTATTTTTTAAAAAAGTTCATGGATCAATAAAAAAAATAAAAAAATGATTTATTCACTTGATAGCAAAACAATTAGAACAATTTCTAGCGGACAAGTTATCACAAAAGTTGAAGATGTTGTAAAAGAACTAATAGAGTAAGTATAATGATGATAATTATCTAAATAATATATATATATATATATATATATATATATGAAGTAATGTTTTTTTTTCAAGGAATTCAATTGATGCACAAGCTACCTCTATAGAGGTTAAAATAGTTGAAGATGGATTAAATTTAATTACCGTATGTTTTGTATGTTTTGATGTTTTTTATTTCTTTGATCAGCGCAAAATTATTCACAATTTAATTATACAATGATAATAATGAAAAGGTCAAAGATGATGGAATTGGAATTCCTCAAGATGATAGAAAATCAATGGCTTTAAGATATCATACTTCAAAATTAGAAAATTATGACGCGTTGAGTAAAGTTGAGACATATGGATTCAGAGGTTTTTTCCCACGCATATTCGATTCAAAAAAATTATTTTTTGTGAAATATAAAAGTATCAATCGCTTTATTTATTATTTTGTGGGATATGATAGGTGAAACATTAAATTCAATATGTGCGATATCTGAATCTGTTGAAATAATCACCAAAACTGGCAAAGATCCTGTAGCTATTCTTTATACATTAGATAAAACAGGAAATATTATAAGGTAACATTTTTTATTTATTTGTGTAAATACTTTTAATCTAATAAGGAAAAATGAGAAATAATCAATCAACAATAGTTCAAAGTCATCTGGATTATCTCCAGGAACTACAATTAATGTAAATAAATTATTTTCCAATATACCAGTTCGTAGACAGGTATGGTAGATAAAATTCTTTAGTCACGCACACAAACACACAACGTTATAAGCACACAAAAGAAATCAAGTATATTTAATTTTTTTATTTTTATTTTTTTTTAGGCATTAAAGAATAATTCAACAGTAATTGGAAAACATATCCAAAATATATTAACAACATATGCTTTGGTACATCCTAGCATACGATTTTGTTTAAAACAAAGTTATGAAAATGTAGCAAAATCCAAATTCAAAGATGGGAATTGGATCAAACCATCGTTAGAAACAGCGATGGCATCAATAGGACAAATTTATGGTCATGAATTAATGAATCAGCTTCAATATGTTTTGTGGGATTCTCAAAAAGATAAACACTACAATAAATCAAATTTAACAAAACAAGATGAAAATTACAATAATAGCAATGATGATGATAAAAGTGATAATAGTGATAATGAAGAAGACAGGTTACCAATTGTGATTGAAGCAATATTACCAAAAATTGATGCGAGTAAATATTACTTGATAATATTTTAATAATATTATTTGGTAAAAAAATAAAAATAATGGCGGGGAGGATCTCCTAATCATTAATTTATAATTTATTTATTATGCTTTGTTATCAGAGCCATCGATGGTTATGAAAGCTGGTAGAACGTTTATCTATGTTAACAATCGTCCTATTACTACTGCTAAAGGAGAAATCAAAAATGTTTTTCACATTGTAAAAAAAATGTACAATGAAATTTTAACTATACATGGCCATAATAATAATGGTAATCAAAATATAATTTGAAAAACGAAAGACTTAATATATATAATATAAAATATATAATCATATTAACTATGAAATTATTTGTTTTTTTTTTTGCAAGTAAATAACAAAAAATCACCTTTTATGTGGATAAACGTTAAGATGCCTACTTGGATTTATGATGGTATATTTTTCATAAATTTCATAAATATCGTGCATTACATATTATAATTTTTAAATTTTATTTTAGTTAATGTTGAACCAAGCAAAAATCTTCTACTTTTTCATCATAATGGTTGTGTTGAGCGAGCAATTGAAAATGTGATGATAAAATTATATGGTATCAATAGTGCAAAAATTATCGAACAACAACTACAACAAATTATGGAAGTTGATGTTGATGTCAATAATCTTGATAATAACATTAATAATAATAATTCTAATAATGATGACATTGGTATTGGTGATGGTAATAATAGGTATTTTATTAAGATATTATTTTCAACCATATATTTATTTCTATTTATTTATTAAGAACGACTTATTTCTTTAAATACAGATCAGAAAGATTATCAGATTCACAAAAGGATTTATTATCAACATCATCATCTAATATTTCAATTGACGAATCATTTACTGATATGAGTTTATCTTTACAACAACGTCAACAACATCAACAGCGACATTTAATATCGCCAAATTCAGATTCAACTTCGACTAGTAATGAAAACTCAGATCCTGATAATAATCACGACAATATTGAATCTATTCAGACAACTGAAATTGGAAAACGTAAAATCTCATCATCAGAAACCATTCCTGACGATGATAATGAAGAAACATCTTCGACTATTGATCCTGGTAATATAGTTGAAAATCACAATTATTCTACAAATTCCAACATAAATTCTCATCCAACAACATCATCAATAATATCATCTTCAACATCTTCAACTTCTTCAACGGTACCAGCATCTAGATTTTTCAAAGATTATAACAAGGCTATTAACAACAAGAATAATAATAATGGATCAACTACTACTAATAATAATCATAACCATATTCATAACGAAATACGCAATAAACGACAAAGACTTAATAATTCAAATAGAAAAGGTACTGATGATAGATGTGATTTAAATGGATTTTTGGAAGTTTCTGCTATAATGAATAAGATTAACAATGACAGTAATGATGATAACAATCTGTATAAAACTAGTATAGCAAATACAACAAATGTAGAAAATAATGATGATAATGGTAATGTCCTATTAATAAAAGAGAATTCACGTGGTGGCAGTGGTGGCAGTGGTGTTGTTATGCTGCAACCTAAAATCGATGAACTCTTTAATCATGATTCTAATAACAACGATGATGATGATGGTGATGACAATAATACTAACAGTACTAGTAGTATTAATAGTAGTATTAATAGTAATAGTAATAATAATAGCAACAATAATAAATCAAAAAATCCAAAAGGTTCACAAAGAGCACAACAGCCACAGCAATTACAACAACATCAACAACTCCTTAAAAAGAAATTATTGCAAGATATTAGAAAAGCCAATGAAAATATTAACACGTTTAATCGTGAATTGAAAATTAAATTTGATAAAAAATCAATTTGTCATCCCAATCATGATGATAACTATGATGATGGTTATGATAATTGCGGTAGTGGATTAAGTTTATCATCGTTAAATAAGATGGAGGATGGATTATGGACTATCACAAGAAAACTAAATGACAAAGTTATAGATTTATTGATAGTTCACGGAGAAAGGTATGTTAATTAATTCATTAAGTGATGAAGATAATATCTTTTTTGGTAAATTACTGAAAGAATTCTTCTTTTTGCAGAATACGTCAATTAGTTACCTTGCAAACGTTAGTGAATTCAACTGAATTGAATCCAACCAAAAAATTATTGAACCCAATTGACATAAAAGAACCCGAGTAAATATAAAGTTTTATTCTAATATTTATATTCATAACATATGATTAATATCAATGCTATTTCATTCTCTCTGTACTTTATAATAATGACAGACTTTTGGAATCAGATAAGATTATATCATGTTTAAAGTATCTTAAACATCAACAAATTCCAGATGAGAGTGGTGTAGGAGTTTGGTGGAATCTAGTTACACAGAAATGTGTTACTGCAAATGGAATTAAGTTTAGATGGAGAGAAGATCGTACGTAAGAGAAGAGAATAAAATGGAATAGATATATTTTTAAATAGGCATTAAATAAATAACAATGATTATTAATAATTTATTTCCTTCCTTCTTCTTTTCACGTAGATGAAAATAATATGCATATACAAATTACACACATATCACCATTGATTCAATTTGCTACAGCAGTAGAATATTTTACGCATCTTATGGAACACCTTTCCACATTAAACATTGATATTGATACAACAAATACTGCAACAAATACGATGGCATTATCAAACACAAGATCTCAACAGACTATACAGATACTTGTACGAGAAGCTAAACAATTAATCAAACAAGAAGATTTAGTTATTAGTAAAAGAGATGAGGAAATGACACAAAGAGTAAAAGATGCCACGTTATTATTAATGAAAAAAATTGGAAATTTTCATCACATTTATGATGACGATGAAGGTAGCGATCATTACATTGATGAAGGATCATTGGCGATAGTAGAAAGAAGAAACGATGATAGCGAGATAATGTATAATGGAAATGTTGTTGTAAAAGTGTTATGGAAAGTAGTAGATTAAGAATTTTTTATAAATAAAAAAAAAACTTGAGGGATTTGCAGTTGGTTTATAATTTATTAATTGATAAGTCACTCATATTTGCATTGATAAATGTATTTATTTAGCAGCATGAAATTAAAAATAGACAATATTTTCAGCAAATTTTAACATTTGATAAATTAAAACATTTAATTGATTGATTGATTAACTATTGCAATAATATTACTATCGAAAATCATTATTGTTTTCCCAATTCTTCTAAATCTTTCAACATATGTTCAGGACCACTAATCTTATAAGAGAGAGGACCAGGTTCATCAACATTTAAAACTTTAATGACACCATCATCGACAAACATTGAGAAGCGTAGACCACGTATGCCAGCATAAGGCAAGTGCTGAGTCAAATCTAAAGCAGAATGAAACTTCGTCTCGCCGTCGCTAACCATTAAAATTTTATCGTCAGTTTTAAGCGAATCGGCCCATTCACGCATAACAAATGGATCTTTTATAAAAAAAAAATAATTTAATATCAATCATAATAAAATAACAATAAAATAAATAATCATTATAAAAATGCATACCATTCACAGCAATGCAAACAATTTGCTCAACACCTTTTGCTTTTAATTCAGAATAACGACTAACATAATCAGGAATATGTTTAGAGCTACAAATTGATGTAAAGGCACCTTTTTATTAGGGAAGGAAAGAGTAAAAATTAACTTTTAAATAATTTTTTTTTTTTTTAGAAATAATAAAATTATTTATTAATTAATACCTGGAATTCCAACCAAAATCACTTTTTTTCCTTTGAATATTTCTTTGGTAGTGATTTGTTTTGGTTCTTTGTCATCTTTGTTCATGACACCAAGGCATAAATTATCAGGAATACGATCTCCAACTTTGACATTTACCATTTTTTATGATTTTTCTTTTAGTAGGTGTAGGTTTTAATCGAGCAATATTTTAATTTTTTGTTTGAAGAATTATAGCAAAGGCAATTTTTTAAAAAAATCCATTCTTTTTATTTAATTCCCACTCATTCAATATTAATTACATCATCATCGTTGATTCTAATAATGATTACTATTATTATATCATACTGCTATTATATCATTACTGCCATACTATACTATTATAACATTACTGCTATTATTTTAGCCCATTCTTACATCATAATTAAAAAAAAAGTAGGTTGTTTTTTGACTAGCCCTTTTTGCTAAAAAATTTTTTTTGGGAAAAAAATTTATTGGTTACACGTACAGAAAGAAACAAACAAAAAGAAAAAACAAAAACAAAAAAAAAATTTTTAACGTGATTTTCCAAGTGTATTTAAAAGGCGATGGCAGTGGTGGCAAAGTCATGAAGTGGTGGGTAGAAAAAATGGCGTTATTAAAAATCCTGTAGTAATTATTCCGTAATAACAAACATGTTATTTATTAATTCCTAATATATATATTAAAAATCTCTCATCTATCGAAGCCTGATGAATGAACGGATATTTGGTTTATTTATACCAATTAAAGGATGTAAAAAGAAGAAAATATATGTGTGTTATTATCAAAGATAGAGAAAAAGGATCTGCAATCGTTTTCACTAATCATTCGGATCATCATTCTATTTATTATTTCTAGCGAGTGTGAGTGATTCATTCTGATTATTATTTTATTATTTCCAATTATTATTTTAAGGGATATTTTATAAATATTTACTTTGTATTTAAGCAAGTACATGTTTATTAATTTAGTTATTTAAGGGAGTGATAAAAAAGGTGATTCTTTAATGATGATGAATTTCAGGAGATTTTTGTTTTGAAAAAATTTTTCTTTTAATGAACAAAAAAAAGGAAATATTTTATTTATTTATTTTGTAAATAATAAATAAATAAATAAATAAATAAGAGAAGGAAACTCTGGTTGATCTTTTTAAGTCATTGTTTAAATAATAAGACTAGGAGGTAATAATTAGTTATTATTATCATCGTTATCAAACTAGATATTTTTTTGTTTTCTTAAAAGCAAATAAATAACAAATAAATAAATATACCTGCTTTATTATATTATTATTTAAGAAAATTTTCCCTCATAATCAATTAATTATCTTAGAATAGAAAAAGGTTGTACTACACAATAAAAATATGTTGGGAATATTTCTGATTTGTTCTTTTATTCTTTTATTTAACATATGGTTGGCTATGATTGGAACGAAAAAAAATACAAATCGTTAAATAATAAGTGTATTACAAATTAAAGTGTGCGCTAACGGTTTAATAATAAGAGATTCTTCATGTTTAAAATAATACATTGTAATACATATTTAGATTATAAGCAGTTTGTGTTACTGTTTGTTATGTAGAATATAAATCAACAAAAACGCAAGAAATTTTTATTTCTTGAAAAAAAAAAATTTTTTTTTTTTTGAATTTTATAATAAACCATTGTTTTTTTAAATTAAAATATGCCGTGTACTACATTTAGATAAAAAAGTATCTAGTCATGTATTATTAATATTACTTTTATGGTACACGTGTGAAATAAACTTTTGACCACGAAATACTCAAAATTATTGTAAATAAATAATTTTAAAATTTTTTTTTTCATGTACATAATATGTTGCATATTTATACAAATTTAAATTGATAAATGATTACGTGTAAAAAATAAATAAAAAATAAAAATGCCGCCCCAAAAGTAAAAAATCAAACTAATACCAAAATTAATATATTAAAAATTTACGGAAATCAAAAATAATTAATTAAATTTAATTATTTATTATTACTTTTGTGACTAAATTTGAATAAATTAAAAAATTTTTTTTTAAAAAAAAAAAAAAAAAAAAATATATAGAAAATTTTACAATAAAAAGGAATTTTACCAAAAAAAAAATTTTTTTACCAAAAAAAAATCCTTTAAAAGTCATTCTTTTTTTCCTTCCACTTTCTCTAAAAAAAACAAAAACATTTTTAAATTAAATATATAAACTAAACCATATTTTCAATAATATCATTTATTATTATGGGTGTAAAGAGTTCTAAAACCTCGGCATCAACAAGGGCAGCTCCAATCGTTAACAGTAACAAAGCTGATAATAATAAACTAAAAAAATACATTAATATACGTAACTCTGTACTTTTTTCCTTTGACGGTAATAACTATTACAACAATGTTTCTGCCAACATACAAGAAACATGGAGATTTACCGGAGGGGGTAAAAGAATTCATAACATTAAAAATTTAAAAATATTACCAAATCAGCAACAACACTATCAAAACCTATATCAAGAACAACTTCATCAAAGAAAATTAATTAGAGAAGAAATTGAAAGACTGCAACGTCAAAATAACTTGTATAAAAGAATTTGGCAAAATGCTTTCTCTTCTCCCGTAGAAGAATTATTAAAAAGTGATGAAGGAATCAGAGTTCTCGAAGTTGGGTACGTCGGAAGAAGAGAAATTGTTACAAATAAATAATAATGGTTTTATTATTATTTGTTGGAATTTAAATTAACCTTCTTTTTTTTATTTTTTTTTTAAAAATCTAGTTGCGGACCCGGATCTTGGATTACTGAAATGTCTGAAACTTATTCTACTTCATCATTTACTGGGGTAGATTTTTCGCCAATGATATTTCCCGAAGAAAAGAAACCCGACAATGTTAAATTCATACAAGCAAATATTTTAGATGGTTTACCATTTTTAGATGACACTTTTGATTTTGTTAATATGAGGTTAATGGTTACAGCTTTCACCGCTACTGAATGGGAAGAAAAGGTTATACCCGAATTGGTGAGGGTGACAAGACAAGGTGGTTATATTGAACTGATGGAAAGTGATATTCAATATTCAAATGAAGGTCCAATAGCTCAAAGATTAACAGATGCATGTATGTATGATTTTATTATTATTAAAACAGTTTAATTTATTATTAATAATGAATATTAAATAATAACACCGTTTATCTTTTTATTATATAATTTTAGTATTGCCGTTTATGAAATCTAAAGGAGTAATTGCTCCAATAAATACTTATGTTCTACAATCACTCTTATCAAATACTCAATTAGCCAAAGATATTAAAACTGAAGAAAAGTCTTGTTTCCTTGGTAAATGGGCTGGTGAACTTGGTGAACTGGTAAGTACAATAAATTATATATATATAATTTATTGTACGCATCTAACAATGTTATTTACTTATTTATTATTTAGGCTGTTGACGACATCACAAAAGGCTGGAATGCTGTTAAATTGCCAATGTCTACTTTGATGAGGATTAAATCTCATGATTATGATGACATTGTAAATAATTTCGGAAAAGAAGTTGAACAATACAAAACTTATTTTAAAACTTGGAGATTCTCTATTCAAAAAGTCTCAGCTGCTCGCTCCTCTTCCATAACCACTCCTTCCCCATGGCAAAATTAATCATCATTTAATAATAATAATCAACGATCAATATTAATATTTCATCTATCATCATTATCATCAACACAATAATCACTATTCATTTATAAACGTATACGGCATCAATTATTCATGTCACTAAAATCATCTCACTCATCCAACTTGATTATCATCATATCTCAATTCATCAATCATCATCTTATCGCATTTCACTCAATCCCTTATTCACACTTTACTAATTTTTTAAATCCCATTCATTTATTAATTTATTTATTTAATTTTAATTTTTATTTTGTTTTATATAAATTATTTGTAAAAATCAGTTTTTGTGTGATTATAATAATAATATATATAACATTGATATATTATTATAAAAAGACTTCAATCAGTTTATTAAATTAATATTGAAAAGAAGAATTCTTTATGTAACATAGTCATTTTTTATTTTTATTTATTTATAATATAATATAATATAATACAATATAATAATATAATATAATATTTATTTATTTTAATATATATATATCTAATTAGCAAAAATAAAAAATTAATAATTATTCTTATTATACGCTCCTCGCAAAGTTTCCAAGTTTGTAATAAAAAATGTTCAATTCTGCGGCCCAATGAAATTTGTTTAAAATTAAATTAATAATTACAAGTGTTATTTTGCTAATATAATTGTGGCTTTATTAGAAAAATAATAATAACTGGAATTGTTGAAGGATCAAATGGTACTTTGTCCATTTCATATGAAATATACTACTGTTCCAAACTCAACTTGTCTTTTATTACTGTTTAATCCTTTCTTGAATGTTCATTGTGTCATGTCTATTGCAATGTTCATGATGATTATGCAATGCATTTGATAATCTCATCGCCCAAGTAATAATAACACTAAGACCATGCAGAGATGAAACTTTTAAGGAGCCAAAATAAATAAATAATTAAAATAATTAACTAATTCCGTTCCAAAAATTTCATTTTTACAAGTTTGTAGAATTCCTTAAAAATCATTCCCAAAAAAATAACTTGATGTTCTTTGACGATGGTAAATCAGATGGTGGTGATTGAGTTGACGATCGATTATTATTTTGAGTTGGTGAAGTTTCTTCTACAGGCGCAGGATAATACCCATGTTTAACGCCAATCCTGATCATTTAAGTCTTCCTACTGTCAACATGCAATTGCAAACCAGTGACCCCTCATAGCCATAGATTTTTTTCCAGAGGTGAGATATTGGAAAGCTTTGGACAAGTGAGAGGCTTAACAGTCTCTTTGACAACAACGCAATTAATAAATTCCAGGGCAGTGCTCCCCCGAAAATTTAATTGCATCATCCATCATATCAAGTAAGATTATCTTATGTACACGAGGAAGATGAGGATGATCACAATGGTTTAAATATTTGAGCCCCAAGTAACTTCAACATCTATAGATATCCGATAATCAAATGTTGCATATTGAGTTGAGCCCAGTTTTCTTTCCATGAGAGAGAGATCTTCAACAGTCACGTTTCTTTTCTTACCTCTGACATTTCTTATGATTATTTAATATTAATAATGACAATGTAAAGCAAGTATATCAATCCCCCGGCTTTAAAAGGGCTAAATAAACCACCTGATTGGTCTGAGCCCATTTGTTATTGTGATAAAAGAATCTTATATAATTGCCTGTCACACTATATAAAGTGGACTTTCACTCAATATAAAAAAAGGAGGGGAGGCGCGTATATGTATCATCACTAAATTAATAGTTACGCGCACAAAAAATAAATATTATTAAACGTTTTATTTTCATTCTCATGTTCGTATATACTATTGCTACCGTTTTAATGTATGGATCGCTTCTATTCGAGGTAATTATCATAAATGTTATATTTTTGTACGTGAAAATCAAATTTGCGCCAATTTGAAATTTAATATTAAAATTCTGATTGGCTAATTTTGAATTTCACACGCGTGAATTTCAGATCCCAAATTCACGCACAACATTTTGATGAATTATATATGATAAATGAATGGTAAAATGATAATATCTATTAACTAGAAATTTTTAATGATAGATTCGTTGGCAGATTTTTTTTTTCTGCCGCAGAAATTCACCGCCTTAGAGGTCGCACCCAATGAATAATATTCGGTGAATATCCAATGAATATTTGGTTAATCGGAACTTTGTTTTTTCATTAATTTAAAAATGAATATTCAATGAATTAATTGTCAAATAAATTCACATTTAATTAAATTTAAAATGGAAGACTGTATGTACCAGGAAATTTATCCGCTAAATCGAGATATAATTAAATCATGTAATATGTTACACTAAAATATTATAATAATAAAAAATCGTTTTAAAATGTTAACAATAATCTTCTATCCTTGTTTGTATTTGATGAGGATTTTTATAAGACGAAACATAATACACATGTAAACTTGATAAGTCGGACACAGCAATCAATTGTCTAAATGCTTGATAATATAAATAAATGAACGAATTAACTTAATTGTAATACTAATTTTAAATGGAATAACAGGTGGTTTTGTGGGCCTATGAATTATGCGTGCAAAATTTCCTATATCTTCTTTTTCTATAATAATAATAAAGAAGAAAATCAGGAAACACGAAATTTTGCATGCATATTCTACAGGACCTAGCTACAAGCTATGTATACTTATTATTTTATGTGTTTTCATGTAATTGATTCTCCAAAATTTTGCTGTACCATTTAATCTAATAAAATCTATTTGAATCTACTAAAACAATTAAACAAAGGATAAATTTATTATTTATCAAAAAAGAAATTAAAGTATATAAATATGATTGATTTTGGACTCACCAGTAAAAAAAAGAACCAATAAATTATATATAAGCAAAGAAAAATGGGTCCCTAAACTAGCACAAAAGATTTAAATCATGATTATTATTCAATATGTTTGATGTTATAATTGACATAACAAACAATTGCACCACTCAGGTAGTAATAATACCAAGGTCACGCAAAAATGAAACTTTAATAATTCATATCTACCCAGATATCTGGGATTCACAAGAATAAATATTATAATTCCTTATGAATAATAAATCTGATGTTGATCACAGGGTGTCAGATTTAATTAAAATTTCTTATTACAAACATGCATTAGGGTGCTTTCACATGCCCCATATTCATGGAACATTTTCCACAGGTGGGCCATGTACATGTTGGAAGGCTTTGGACAAAACTTTCCCCTCAGACCAGGCTGGCTGTTACCATATGAACATTTATCATCGATGATAGCTGGTACTTGACTAGGTTCTTGTTCTTTATAATATTGGAATATTTAAATTGTGCCAATGTTTATTAATTAATGATGAATATAGCGTGTGAAATTCGATTTAATCACATTTCCAATTGAAAATATCCATGTGATAATGCAAAATATATAAATACTCGACAAAAAATTATTAGATTTTCTTCATTCGTATTATTTCAAGAAATTTGATATAACATGTCTTCACAAATTCCAACTTTACTCAACCCATCTTTTTTGACATCTGGTTTAAGTACTGGCTGCTTTAATTTTGTAAATAAAATTGCAGAGGCTAGAAGTAAACAGGTTTGTTCGATAGATAAATATTATTGAAAATAAATCTTTTTTTTTTTATTAACGATTAATTAATTACTCACTTTTATTGCTTACCAAATGGTTGGACGAATTATTAATAATTGATGATAAATAAAGGAAGAAGATCAAATTGTTGCCCAAGAAATAGATGGGTTAAAAAGTAAATTGAATCTGCCAGAGATTTCATCGGTAATAATAATTTAGAATAATAGATTTTTTTTTAGAGAATCTAAATAATTATTTGAATATTCTTTTTTTCTTATATATCTTTTTTTTTAAAAATTTTTCTAAAGACTAAAATCAAAGATTATATAATTAGATTGATTTATTGTGATATGTTGGGACATAATGTAGATTTTGGACACATTCATGCAGTGAAATTGGCTCAAAGTGCTAAAACTTTGTGGGATAAAAGAACAGGTTTTTAATATTTATTCATTCATCGATCATTCAATTGCACGAATAATAGATTAATAAAATAATATACTGATTGAGTATATATTTTTTTATAGGATACTTGGCATGTTCTTTATTTTTACATGAAACTCACGAACTAAGTATAATGTTGATCAATACAATATTGAAGGTTAAAAATCTAATTATTTAAATAATCGGATATATCCATTATTGATTATTTTCCATCACAGTAATAATTAGCTATTTATTTTTTAGGATCTTCAAAGTAATGACCATCTTGAAATTTGTGCAGCATTGACAGCACTTTGTCATTTATTGAATCCTGATATGAAACCAGCAGTAATTGGAATTGTAGAAGATAAATTAAATCATCCAAAGTAAAAAAAAAGTTGGATCAAAATCATTTATATTTTTTTGATTTATAACTTTTCATTATTATTATTACAAGTAATTATTAACTCATAAATTTTGTTAATATTTTCATCATCATTGAAAGAGAAATTATACGTAAAAAAGCAATTATGGTATTTCATAAATTATTTCAAGACGATCCTGACATGATGGTTACATATCCAAATCTAGAAGTTAAATTTCGCCAATTATTGACGAGAAAAGATCCACATACGTTGAATGCTCTATTATGTCTTTATGCAGATTTTGTAAAGGTAAAAAAATAATATTAATGAAATCAATAAAAATAATATTAATCAAATCAATATATATATATATTTCTTTTTTTATAGGCAAACCCTGCAAGTTTTAAGGATTTGGTTCCAATTCTTATAAATGTTTTAGAACAAGTGTTGGATAGATGGTTGCCTAGAACTTATGACTTTCACGGAGTTCCAGCTCCTTGGATTCAAATTAAAACATTAGAAATTATGGGAATGCTTGCGAAAGATGATGAAGAGTAATAATAATAATACTAATATTAACAATAGTCATTTATTTAATACATAATTTTAGTAACAATCTGTTTTTTCTTTTGAAGTGTTAGTACAGAAGTCGGACCAATTATAATTCATACATTAAAAAAAGCTGAAAATGGAGTTGACGCAGCTTATGGTAAATTTTTTGATTACAATAATTTATGTCAATTCTTATTATATAATATTTTTCATCTTAATTTAATTTTTTTTAAAATAATAAGCAATAATTTATGAATGCATTCGTACTTTATCACAACTTCACCCAAAGGTTTTGTCATCAATTATTCACAAATCATCAACATCATCGTTAACAGCATCAATGTCGTTACCAGCAACAACAACAACAACAAAGCCGGATAATAATTTTTCGCCATTTAATGCAATTGCACGTTTTCTGAGTTCAAATAATCATAATTTAAAATATCTTGGTTTAGAAGCTTTGTATACGATGGATCCAATATGGTGGGTTGAGAATGATTGGTGGACAGAAGAAAAGATGAGGATATTGGTGGATTGTTTAGAGGAAAAAGATGAAACATTGAAGAAAAAGGTTTGGTAAAGTTTTATTTATTAATTTTTTATATTAATCAATTAACCAATTTATATAATGGCGAGGGAACATGTTTAAATAGCAACTTAAATTAATTTTCCTCTCCATTTGTAGACATTAGATTTACTTTATAAAATGGCCAATCCACAAAATGTAGCTGTAGTTGTTGAACATATGTTAGAAGCCTTACGTACAATATCGTTAATACCCTCAGATGATTTATCAAAGAAATTGTTGGTTAATAGAATTATTGAGATTTCTAAAAAATATCCTTGAATTTACACTTGAAAAGGTGTCAAATAACCTTGTTAATTTATTTAATTTTATTGTTATTATAACTTAACTTTAATTTCATTTGTATTCTATACATTTGGTACTAATTCAGAATGGTTGATT